>VMDO01017382.1:0-45040 GCA_007922755.1 Pedetes capensis | reverse complement strand
GGCCTCAGGCTTTTCAACCCCCACAAACTGCAGCTCTCCTGGGCTCTCCTCTACTAGTCGGTCCTCTTGTGGTCCTCAAGCACCGACAGCAATCACACTCAGGAGCCAAGAAAGCCAAGACAACACCCCCGCCGCCCCTTTTGGGCATCCCGGGAGTCACTGAAAGCGCAGCACCCAGAGGCTCTCTACTGGGCCCTCAGCCATAGGAGCCACCACCCAGAGACCACTGCTCTTCACCTCAATTCTCCAACCCAGCACCACCCCCTCACCTCGCCCCACCCTCCCAGTCTCCCGCTGGCTCCGCCTGTCCCTACTTCACTGTAGAATAGCTGACGCCCTGGAGGGTTGCCTTTCTGCCACTTTGGGGTCGCTCCCTCTGGCCCTCCTAGGGATTAGACGTAACTGGGTTCCAAGGCACGATAAACTTTCTGAGACTAAAAGAACGCTTAAAGTTTAGCTCCCGAGATTATGCTGCTGCTCAATATTAAAGCGGCCCAGAGCAAACTTGCCAAGAAGCCTAATAAAAATTGATCCTCTCTGCTCTGCGGCAGTTGGGAAATAGGCTAGCTGAGCCGGGTAATAGTGGAAGAAGGCTCTCTCTGAAATGACAGATGAAGTCATAAACAAGTTTGATCTTGGAATCAAGCTTCGATAAATATTAAACACAGTCTGCTCCCCCCCTTTACGCAAGTGGATTATGATATATGGCGCGTCCAAACTTTAAAATAAGGAAATACCAGAGAAAATGATCTCAATAAATTTTCTAAGTATAAACGTTGATTATGTTTCGATTTTCATTCAAAGGCCTCTGCTGTTCGTTCTTTGGTGCAAATGACATCTCGCAATAGGCTTTTGGGGAAAAGGGCTCCCTATTTGAAAAAGAGAGCCCCAGAGGTGTACAATTTATGTAATCTGCGGCTAGAAAATGAATTGTGTAATTTATTGGAAAACAGAAAGTCATGAAGATTGGATCAGCATAGCCGAGTCCCGACAACCCCCCTCCCACATCCATCAAGTTCCAATTAACAGCCTAACCAGAGAGCTTTAATGGGTTTCCAATCTAGTGGCCTGATAGACTCATCAATTCCTCTGGGAGAAATTAAGAAAATCGACCGCCCCTTGGCGACGCAGTGTCATTCCTTTCTGCAACTATATGTCAAATTAAAAACACAATTAAAATTTAAACTGTTTCAATCAAAGGGTGCCCTGCAACCTATGTTTCACTTAATAGAACTTTGATGAAAATCTGATGCGTGCACTCCATCACCAAGGGGGGCGAGGGCGGCGAAGGAACTCACGAGACATGGGGATTCTTTATATTTCTTTAAGACATTAGCGCTGGGGTGAAGCACACCAGGTGACTTCACCTCGCCGCTCCTGCCTCTGCGATGGGCACAAGGTGCTCTATTCTGCGCCCTCTCCGGCGCCCTCTCGCGCTGCGCGCCTCGCTCCTTTTGCTCTCCATCCACCTCAACCCAAAGGGATCCTTTCTGAACCTTGGCGATCTAGACTTTGGGCAGTTTCGCCCCGGAGCTGCATCTTCCGGAACAGCAGCTTAAGGAGTACAATCAGTGTTGCAGCGCTGGGGGGGGGGGGCGGGGAGGACTGCGGATGCACGCTATAGCCACCAGCTAACCCTTAGCCAGGTCTCCAAAACTGCTCTAATGCTCTCATGATACTCTTCCCAGTCCTGGATGTGGAAAGGTAGGAAGGAGGCACAGGTGACTAAATGGGACCTAGTGAGGACAAAGGCTGTGTTGCAGTCTGGACCCGATGCTCCACCTCAGCCATTACCCCACCCCCACAGTCCACCTTCAGAGCCCTTCCACAGGGAAATCATGCCAGGGACAAGTGCAGCCCAATTCTCAACCCAAGATCCCTGTCGGAGGCACCCGGCAGTGTTCCGAAGTACACTCAGCCTAGTTATTATCTCTGAGGCTTTCTTTGTGTCTTCGGCCACCTCCTCCCTGTTTGTAGGTCAGAAGGTCAACATCTCCGGGGACACAGAGATGCGCGCAAGTGTGCACACAGGTGTGCACACTTCTAGCTGTACAGCCAGTGGCCCCTGAGTGCTTGTATTCTAAAGTCGGGGAGGGCCTGCAGGTAGGGCGTGGGGCAGGGCAGAGTGGGCTGTAAGCTGAGAGGAGGAGCTGGGCGGTGGTTCCTGTGGGGCCACGTGTAAGTGCCAGGATGGGCGTTGTCCCCAGGGTCGGCCTGACTGAGCAGGAGAATTCTGTGGGGTGGACAGTTCTTGCACCCTGAATGATGGTGCCTGGCCCAGACGCTTTGCTGAGCTTAAGTTTGGACAGCTAAGGGAAAGAGGTTCCCTGGCTAGGTCACTGGGCCAAGGGATTTGGACGACCTGGAGAGGGTCCAAAATGGGGTCTTGGAGGAGGTCAGGGCCCTGCCCAGCCAAGGCTTGGGCTCCACAGGGGCTCTGGAGGGGCAGTTAAGGTGTCCAACACACACAGAGGATGGAAGCAGGGGCGAGGGGCCATGGCCCCTGAGGACCAACATCCCTAGGCCTCACCCAAGTGCTTGAAGGCCTCAGACTGGTCAGCCCTAGAAAGTTCCAGGGCTCTGACCCCCACCCCCATCTCATTTGCTCTGAGGGCAGCGGCAGAATGGAAAGCAAACCCCACCGACCTTTTTGCCTCCTCCTCCTTCGCTCACTTCCACTTCCAGACTCTGGCTGGGAGAGGCCTCTGACTCCGGCCCACCAGGGGCCTGCCGAGGGGGCTGTCCCACTCATAATGAGCACCAGTGGCAGGGGGACAGTTTATATCTGTCTTGCTGTTGTTTGATGTACACACATCTGCTCTATTTACTACCAAATAAAAGAAATACATCTGTGTTGCCAACAGAAACAGTTCACGGGCCAGCTCCGAGTCTCCCAGGGCCTGGAGGCACTCAGAGGCTCTCAGAACCCCTCAGAGCAGGGATCCGGGCACTGTGGGGACCTCCAAGTCAAGTGAGGTCTCGTCCCATAGGAGTACGAGGGTCCACAGTGGGGTGGCAGCCGGCTTTGCCATTTTGGCCAGGTGGTTTGGAAGGAGGCTGCCTGAGACAAAACTGTCCCGTGAATATTGAGGCTTGTGCAGCAGAGGTGGGAGCCCCTATGCACTGCTTCCTCACCTGTTTCCAGAGTACTTCTCAGCTTGCCTTTGCCTGGGGCCGTTGGAGAAAACCAGCTGTCTCAGATCACTTCCAATTAAGTGTGCGACTATGTCTATGCCTTAGCCCCAGCGGTGATGCTCAGCACATATGGAGGTGGCTTCACCACAGGCCTGAGGCAAGGGTGACCGCTGTTAAGTAGGAAGGTGATGGTGTGTGTGTGTGTGTGGTGTGTGCTGCCACCACGCATGTATCCTGTGTTGTTTGCATGCATGTCATTTGGGTGCTATAGGAAAGATTTAGCAGAGAAGGTGAAGTCATTTGCATTGCCTTGAAGATTGATTGGAGCACCGAACTTTCCTAGGCAGAGAGCAAGCTGGGTTCCCCAATCTAAAGGAGGGGTGAAAGGATAAAATCAGGGGCGTCCATTTAGTGTCCTAGAATAGAGGACAACAGTTGTCCTGGCCTCCTCTATGGCATATCCAGGAGAAATTTTCAGGGGGCACTGCCATCCCCCAGGCCTTCTTTGGTGATTAGTTTCAGCAGCTCCCAGCAATCTTTGCAGAGGCCTGGGCGGGGAGGCATTCTAAGGAAGGGGGAATAAGGTGACAGGCAGGTCTCCAGTCTTATAAAGTGGTTTATCTGGTCTCTCCTGACACAAAGGCCTCAGAAAGACCTGTAGCAGAGCCCAAGATGCTTCCCACTTAGAGCAGCTTCAGTGTTCCACAGCCCACACCTTGGCTCAGCTCCTTTTGAACTGAGAGAGATAGGAGGATCCAGCTGGCCAGGAGGGAAGAGGACAGTTTCCCAACTGGGCCAGTGCAGCACCCTGGCTCCAGGTAGGGAAGTACACCCAGGGCAGCAAAGCTCCCCAATAGGAGGGAAAGGGAGGCCGAGGGGAGAAGGAGAGAGCATAAACTGCCTATGGAGAACCAGTTATTTCTCGACTTTGTAAAGACCGGGTCAGTCAAGAACCGTTTTCTGGAATCCAAACAAATAAAGAAGTATTTTCTTGGCGTTTGATAACATCGCATTCTGCTGTAAAATCTGAGGATGTGTTTGCCATTGCAACATTATTTTTAATGAGCTGTTACTGGCCTGTCCCGCAGTTAGTATTGCCAACAGTAAAAGGCATCACTATGTTTGCAGGTAACACAAGGAACAACATATTTTGACCCTGAATTTCTGTTTATTTTTCATTTATGACACATGCCCTCGTTTGTATTCCAAACCAGAGGGAAATAAAGGGAGATCTATCTTCACTTGGGGGGGGGGCCGCTGGGATTTAGCTCAGTTGGTAGAGCCCGCTCTGCAGTCTCTGAGGTCCCAGGTTCGATTCCCAACACTGCAAAAATGGAAGAAGGACCTGGTAATCCACTCCCGAGGCAATTCCCAAACCATCACCGATTGAAAACCCTATGAGGGTCGCTATGAGTGGGACACGACTCGATGGCACCTAACAACATCTTCACTGGGGGCCGGGCTGAAATGTTGCCATCTATACATATGCTGGTTTTATTTGGGGCCAGCCCCAGAAAACGATACTCGATGTCCCAGGCACAACAGAATCAATAGTGTCGATTGAGTTTGAGGAGCCAGGGAGCTCAGCAAAGTAAAGGGAACATGAGCGGAGCAGGCGCTCCCCAGCTGTCGCGTCCTGCCGAGCGCTCTCTGGAATCTTCTCAGCCTTCCGGTTCCTCGTCCTCTCCACGCCCCACCCCTCGCCCCTTTGGGCTTCCCGGCTTCAAACTTGCACCGGCAGGGGTGTGCGTGGCCACCTCCAGCTTGAAGATGGGCGGCCACGCTGGGTGGGCGAGGGACGCCCACGCAGCCCAGCTTCCCACGGCAGAACAGTTCCTCCGGGCGGTGGAGACGCGCCTTGCCTCCCAGGTTCCCCACCAAGAGCGTGGTACCCCGCGGGGAGAGTTGCGCTTCCCGGTATTGGCCAGGTATTGGCCAGGTCGGGGGACCCAGAAGGACAGCGATCCGGGCGTTGGGCGCCGGTGGACAGAGGAAAGCCTGGCTGGGAAGGGCACGGTGCGCTCCGTGGCCGCTGCCCCAGCCAGGTGGTCGCTGGTGCGTGGAACTTGGCATTTCGCCAAAACCCGAGCGGCTAGACAGCCGAGGTCCCCCGAGTCTTACTGAAGCCTCCCGTCCCTGGGCCGGTTGGCCTCTCCCGGGCTGCCCGCTGGATGCCCAGTCTCTCCCACCTGGACTTGGCCATCGGCTTCCAGCGACAGCTAAACTCCAAGCTCACTCCCCGCTGCCCTCCCACACTCCTGGGGGCATCCGGCACCCCCACGCTCTCAGCCAGACCTCCAGGGATGCCCTGCCCAGAAGCTGCCGGCTCTGGGAGGAACGCGGCTTGAGGAAAGAACACGAGGCTGCAGCCTGGCGATCGGAAATACCAACTGCTGTTAAACTCGCGGCTGTCGCTTTTCTCAAACTCAAAAACTAGAGAAACCTACATCCTTCCCTTTGCGCCCGACATTCTTTTCTGCTCTCAAGACGTTTCAAGGCGCGGAAGACACTGGGGGAAAAGCGCCATTGGTTGCGAACAAAGCCGCCTCTGTGTCCGCCGCCTGCTGGATTATAGGGGTGCGCGTCCGGGTCGAATTTAGCGCAGAGGCAGCCAGACAACAAGGCAAGACAAGAGTTTCCCAGACACCTACCTGCTCTGGGGAGAAATCTCCAAAAGTTACACACTCTGGCGACACGAAAGGCTTCGTTTTTCTTTTTAATTAATTCGATTTCACGACAACATTAAGTGTAACAATGTTTTGTGGTTCCTCTCTCTCTCTCTTTTTTAAAAGGGACTGAACCCTGGCAGAGGTGAGGGAGATGAGGGGAAACAAACTACGGCAGAACAACAGGTGTAGCCAACAGAAAGGAAACCGATCGGGTGGCAGAGCAAGGAGCCCTGAGGAAGAGAGGGTGAACTTTACAAGAAATCTGTACATTTATCAAATAAGTTAAGATTCTCCTAAATTGATTGTCCTTCACTTAAAGCGCTCCAGTATGCCTAACGTAGTCCTTTATCACTACCTATCCTCCTTTTCTTCCTTTCCCCTTTTCGCCTGCTTAATTTCCTCTTTCTATGCTAATTACTATGATTATACTGTGGAAGGGGCCGCATTTCTCCTGGAGAAAGGAGCGAGGCTCTCAGGAAATTTTGTACAATATTGCACAGGTCAGAGTACAATAACTGCTGCAGAAAAAATAGGAAGAAAGGATAAAGGATAGTTAAGAAAAAGAATTGAAACCACTCTCTCAAAACGGAACAATGTAATAATAATGGTAATATTAATAATAACTTACTGACAAGTGAAATTCCCCAAATAAATGCCAGTAGTAAGTAGGACCACTCAAAGCCGGCTAGATGCGGAACTGTTTAAATTTTCAGAGTTCTGGTTTTTGGCTGTTTTGTCTTTTGCCTTTAAACACTTGATTAAAGAATTCTTCAGCCACAAAGGGAGACAGATAAAGAGGTTAATTGCCACAGACCTCTCCCGGAGAGAAAATCGGCCTGGGTCGGGGTTCTTTGAGAAGGTGCTCAGTTTCTGCACACTGGGAGGATGTCTGATTGGGGATGAGAAGGAAAAAACACATCGAGAAATCTAGAAATAAAATCATTGCCATACGAATTTTTTTCTCTCGAGCCTAATAGTTCTATAGAAAATGAATAAACTAAAGGGATTAGAGTTTTGCGCTTATTTTCCTTCTCTAAAAACAAAAACCAAAAAGCCACGGTGCGATGAAAATTTAAGGGGAGGGCTACACATTTTACAAAGGCTGTTAGCCAAAAGATTTGACCTGGGAATTTTGTCTTTTTCCTGTTTTCTCTTAAAGTAACCAAAACCCAAAGTAGGAGAAACGCCTCAACTCCATGAGGGGTGAATTGCACGAAAATGCGTTGCAAATACTTACAAAACGCTACCGATTGGGGAAGGGGAGGCCAGGCAGCGCACCGATGCCCCGATTCCCAAGGCCTCTGGGCGTCTTGGCGCCCTCGGCCCGGCCCAGTCTCTTCCGGGGTCCGGAAAGGTGGCTAGGTGACCCCTCCCTCTCCCCTCTCGGTCCTCAGACCGGCCGTAGCAGCGGCACGGACGAGACCACCGGGTGCGAATAGTAGACCGGGTGTGGGAAGGTGAGCAGCGGCTGGCTGACCGGTACCGGGGCCCCCGCGGCCGCAGCCGCTGCGCCCTCGGCCGCGGAGTTCTCGTGGTAGAGGATGGGCACGCGCACGATGCGCTGCGCGGCCGCGTGGCTCAGGTTGGCCGCCTCCAGCTCCGCTGCCAGCTGCCGCTTCCACTTGTTGCGGCGATTCTGGAACCAGATCTTGACCTGCGTCTCCGTGAGGTGCAGCGACGCGGCCAAGCCCGCGCGCTCCGAGCTGCTCAGGTAGCGCTTCATGTCGAAGGTGGACTCGAGCTGGAAAACCTGGCTGCGCGAGAAGACGGTGCGTGTCTTCTTCTTGCGGCACGCGGGCTTCTTCTCGGGGCTTTCGGCGCCCTTCTTCCAGTCCTCCGCGCCAGCCGTGGCCGCCGCCACCCCTACAGTAGCTCCGGCCCCGCCTGTCGCCGCCTCGCCGTCCTTCTTGCCTTCCTCGGAGTCGCTCTCCTCCAAAATGATCTCGTCCGGGCTCTTGGAGTCCAGCTCCTTGTGGTCGGGGTCAGCCTTGAGCAGCGGCTCGGGGGAGTCGCGGTCTGTGCCCGAGGCGGGGGAGGAGTCTCGCAGAAGGGCCTTCTCAGAGGCTGGGGAGACACAGACAAACGGACGCACACACACGCACACCGACACAGCCTTGAGGGAGGCCCGGCGTCTGGGGGCCGCAGGCGCAACCCGCGCTGGCCTCCAGGCTCCGGGCCTTGCGGCCTCAGCATGCCTGCGGGCCTCCTCTCTCCCGGCGGGGCTGGAGTAGGGGCGCCGCCTCGCCTCCCGAGGATAGGCGAGCAGATGATGGTAGCGCAGCCGCTCCTTCCATTCCCTGGGCTCCCCTGCCAGAGGCCCGCAGAAAGATTCGCCATCCGTCTCGGTCCGCCCCAGTCAACCCCTCCTTCCAGGCCGTGTCCCCAGCCCTGGCCATCCGAAGTCACCCCATTCGAGTCAGAGGCCACTTTTCCCGGGGAGCGCCAAGCCTGGGGGCTCCAACTCCACCTCTTTTCTCACCAAGTGGGATTAGATTCCCGGGCCATGCAACCAAGCGCCAGGGAAGAAGATGTAGGCCAGGGGCCGGGGGAAGTTGGCCAAACATCGGGGTTGTGGGTGCGGGGGAATCCCAGAGCTGCGGTGGGAAGCAGCGCCGGTTGGGGATGGAACGGGCCCGCGCGGGGGAAGAAGGAGAACGAAAGTTCAAAGAGAGGTCGGTACCTTCAGGTCGCGAGAGGTGGCCACCGGCGGGGGTCAGGGTGTAGGGGTACCACCAGGCCGGGGAGCGCTCCAAGTAGTGCGCGGGCAGGGCAAACCTCTGCGCTGGGATCTCAAAGCGAGGAAAAGCCAGGTCTCCCACCTGCGAGAGCGCGAAGCCTGCGGCGCCCTCCAAGGCCCCCTTGGCTGCGGCGGCAGCGGCGGCGGCGGCGGCGGCGGCGGCCGAGGCCGGCGCGAAGAGCGTCCGTGGGGGCGGCTGCGGCTTAGGAGGCGGCCGGTGGTGGTCTCCGTTGAGCAGGTTCTTGATGGAGAAAGGGGATTCCTTGGGCGCGGGCGGCTGGAGCGGCGGCTGTGGGGGCGGCGCGCTGGTTGTGCCGGCGGCGTCGGGCCCGGGCTCTGGCATGGTCCCCTCTCCTCCGGGTCCCAGGGAGGGAGGAAGCGGGACAGGCAAGCGGTGGGGCGAGCAGGTGAGCGGCCGGAAATCAGACCATAAACGGAACTCAACTACGGGGCGCAAAGTCGGGGGCCGCCCCGGGCGCAAATCGAGCCGCGGGAGGGCGGGGTGAGGACAGGGCCGGGGCTGGCTCGCATGGGGGAGGGGTCCGGAGGGGCGGGGAGTGGCCCTACCGCGGCACCGAGGGAGCTGGGGAGCTCGGCGGCGGCGGCAGCTCCCGGGGAGGAGGCTGCGGGAGCAGTCCTCGGCTTGGGGCTGCGTCAATCCGGCGCCGGATGCTAATGATGAAATCAAAATGTCATCCAAGTTAAATGCGGGGAGTATACGGCGATTGGGCGCGTACAATGGCAAATGGGATTAGGCAGACGAAGGCGCAGCCGAGCCCCGGCCCCGCACCCGTCTCCGCTACCGCCCCCTCCTCACCTTCCCGGGGATTTTGGCGCTTTGGCTCCGGGCTATAAGAGCCTGTCTGTTATTGGCTTTATATAGTCCAATTAGGCAGCAAATGAGGACAAACCTATTAGCACAAAAGGATATTGGCTCCCGCTAAAGAGGCACTCGGAGCGCTCCTGCGAGCGCAGGAGGCGAGCGCGGACCCCCGGAGCCCGCGGCGCCCCCGACCGGCAGGAGCGTCCTAGCAGCCGCGAGCCGGGAGCCGGCGCCTCCCTTTCCCCCCGCGGCTCCCGGACCGCTTCCCACAGCCCGGCCCGAGGGAGGGGGCGGGGCGGGCCAGGCCCGCCCGGGTCACCTCGGGGTTATCAACACTCGCAGCTGCCGCTCTCCAGCTCCCAGGGGCCCGGCAGGGGCCCGCCGCTCCCCGCGCAGGTGGAGAGCCAGGAAGCACCGGCCCTGAAGGCAGGACGCCGCCTTGGCCCGGGACGGACTCAGCATTTTCCTACCCTTTGGGATCCAGTGGCCTCAGCATTCCCCCAAAGCGTGCTCAGGAGGGCACGGCCAAGAAGAAGGGGATTTGGGGTCCCCATCCACCGTCTAGCAGATAGGAAGGGAGTCCGGGAGCGAGTCCTCGCCCTGCGTCTGCAAGCTCAGGAATCCGCGTCGCCTTGGCCTTTGGCCTTGGAGCACCGAAGAAGGAGCCTTCCCTTGCGAGGCCGAGCGGGTTTGCGTCTCTGCGCGCTCCCGTGTGTGCGCAGCACCTGCCGACACCCGCGCGTCACTCCGTCCGGCTCCTGCCGTAGCCATGTTCCGGAACCGACGGCTGCCCTCCGAAGGTCACTCCTCTCCCGTGGGTGCCAGTGACCCAGGCTCGAGGACCAACGGAGCCCTGGTCCCAAAGAGAGATCTTTTTTTTTCCACGAAGTCTCTCCGGCTTGCGTCTCGAGCTAACGCTTTAGTAGGGGCAATGTGAACCGAAGGCGCAGCGGAGTACTTTCCTCGGTCGTGGCCGTGGCACCCACAGTTCCAGCGCATCCCAAGGGCCTCCGAGTCCCTTGGAGAACCACACTGAGGAAGAGCGGGGTGGAGGGTCACTCAACTATATCAGCTTTAAAAACGGCTGCCCGGGTCGCACGAGAAGCCAGAGAGTCAGGCAGTTTTGACTTTAGATTTAAGTGTTAAATAAATCAGAATTGTTTATAGGGTCCCTTCCCGAGAGACAGTTCCCTGGTCAGTGACAGATCTGGCTAGCCTCACCGCCTCCGCCCCAGGTGAAGCTGCTGGTACACCTGGGGTCTGTTTGTGTTCATTTCCCCAATGCTTTCTTGTTAGATTGAGCCTTGCCTAATTCCAGGCCGCCTTGCATTGGCAGACACGACCGTTTGGGTCCCCCAAGTGAGAAGTAGGTATATTTTAGTTTTTGGTCCCAGCGCACCAGACCCTACCCGATCAGATCTGGATGGGTGCATTTCATGTTTCAACATTCACGTACAGTAGGGAGTACTACTTTTGCCTTGTAAATGGCGATTCCATAAGCGAGTATGATTATTATTATTCCTTTGAGTTTTTACAAGGTTTTACTGGAATGCAAAACAGAACACCATCCAAAAGCCGAGCTGGAACCAATCGCGGCCCTGGGATTCAAGCAGAGAGGGTCTCCCGCTCGAATTTTATAGGTGGAGAACAGGTATCCAGAGAGGAGACCCAGCCTGGGTCACCCAACCAATGCAGAACACCCAGAAGTCATTTTTTCCCTAACCGCAGGTATCGCTTTATGCGCTTAGTCTGTGCAGGTTGGATGCGCATGGCCTGCACGCTGCAGATCTGGTGGCGGAGGAAGCAGCAGAGAAGCCCCCCCGGGGGGGTGGCCCTGGTGTGTGGGAGCTCTCTTGTCCCAGGCGGAGGCGTGCAAAGTCGCTAAAGTTCTGACTCATGGAAGCCGCCTTTAAACTGAGAGAAGAAAAGCTTCTCATCTCCCCAGCAAGACTGAGGGTGCGGCTCAGTGGTAAAGTGCCTGCCTAGCATGCGAGGTCCAGAGTTCAATCCCCAGTACCGAGAGAAAAAAAGAGAAGAGAAGAGAAGAGAGACTCCCAGGAAAAAGAAGCGTCCAGCAGGCGCCCCGGAAAAGCTGAGGGTTCTGTCTGGGGAGGGGGGGATCTTGGCTGATCACAGCTCCAGTACTACACCCAGATGGGGTGGGGTCTGCCCTCGCCAGAGAGGACTCGGGAGCAACCGACAGGGCTCCTTGCCGCGAGGCATCCCTATCCACTCTTTGTCTCCCAAAGGTGTCTCCCCTCCCAAAGGGCCGCTGGGGTGTGTGTGTGTGCGCGCGCGCGCTTGTTTGTGTGTGTACCAGGGAGCGGGGTTTCCTGGGTGCCCGCGTCCCCAGCCCATCTTCTGAGTTTGAGTTTGAGATGCTGGCTTGAACAGCAGGGACGGATATAGGAGATCTTTCTTTTCCTCTTCGAGAAAGCTCGCGTATTGGTCCCTGGGTGCGGACGGTGCTTCGCTCGCCCTCTGGAGAAGCGCGTAGCCTCTACTTCCTTGCTCCCGAGACTCTACTGAAAGTCAGACAAACAGCGCCCTCTATGGAGCATCCTTTAGGCTAAGCCAAGCCTGCAGGTTGGGCTGAGGAAACCACAGTCCCCTTCCCCGCTGCTGTTAGGGAGCAAAAGCATTTTGGAAAGAGGTAGAGGGTGCGGTCCCCACAGGTCACTGGCCTTTACCTGGCCACCACTGGAAGTGGTTTCGTCTGCCTCACACCCTCCTCCCTGCTTGTCTTGCTTCCCTTTGCAGCCTGTTCTTTAAGTGTTCATCTTGACTGCTGGCGGGTTGTGGGCTCCAGGAAGGACACAGAGTGATGGGAAGGGACTGCCTGATTGTCTTTCCAGGATTTAGCAGTCAGTCGGCCAACCAGAGGGTGTTTAGGAACGGCTGTGCTAATGCCAGAATGCCTGAGAGAGGTGGGTGGATGGACAGACTCATTCATAGTTCCCTCTGCTGGGGATTGGTCCACTTGACTAGAGGCCTTCAACTGGCCCAACAATACCTCAAACCATTTAAAAAAACATTTAATGAAAATCTGAGGTCTTTTGAGGGCACATTTTACAAAACCTGAAGGATCCCCAACAACAGGATCACTGGAGGGTGTTTCCAGGTTGATCCAAGGCCAATGGGCTGGGCAGAGTGGGATCTCCATGCCACTTCCCGCTGGGACCCAAAGCCAAGAGGACAGAGGGGACCTGGAGAACACTAATGACACCCAACCATTGCACAAAGACTGAATTTTGCCAAAGGAGGGCTTAGAATGATGCCCTCGGTCCTCACACTCACCACACACAAAACATATATATGTACATGCACACGTGTAAGTCAGTAAGCAGGGAGTTCTTCGTGGGCGGGGAGCATTTCCATGTTCTCCACTGCTTGGCTTATAGAAGGCTGCTTCTCTCTGCAGCCACAGTGGAGTCCTGCAAACAGATGCTGGGGCCTACTTACCCATAGAAGGATAGGAAATGATTTAGGCTTTTAGCCAAAGCTGCAAATACCCAGACCCAAAACCCTCACAACTGATGTAGCCAGAGTTTGCTCTGGTCCTAATGGTTACATTTTACCACCCAACTCACCTGACACAGGTCTTGACACTGGAACTGCGTGGAGGCACTGCCAACAGGAGTCTAGTAAAAGAGGAATCAGAGCGCCATGCTGTGGGACCTTTACATTACACAGTTTGTTTTTCCTTTATTTGTCAACCTAAAATAATGACAAAGTCTCCAAAGAAAGAATTTGTTCAGGAACAGCAGGGAATTGCAATCTGTGATCACTGTGGTGGATCATGGGTGCTTCCAAACAGGCTAGGCAAACAGGAAGCTTTCAGAGACAGAAAGAAATTCATGCAAGCCATTTTGAAACAAAAAGCAGTGATCGCAGGTGCTCATTGCAAGAGTTAACCTTAGCTCATTGGTGGAGACAGCTGTCAGTCAAGTGTCCTTGTACAGATGGCTCATGTGGAACACTGCATTTTTGCCTAGTGCCCATCAGAGGCATACATGAAGGAATCTGTTGTGATAAGTCCCAGCACAGGCTGCGGGGGGCTCCTTCTTCATGGCCTCCTGGCTCCATTGTATTGGAGTTTGACATAAAGGACTCCACTCTGACATTGTTAACTTCCACATAATCAATCTTTTACTATAATTTACTGTGCAGCAGAATTCACACGTTGAGGATACAGTTCAATGAACTTTGACAAATGTGTACATTTGAGTATATAACCCCAAAAGTTCTCTCTGGTTCTTTGACGTCTGTTCCTGCAAACTGCAGTATAGTGTTTTCCATTTACTCAAACTTCCTACAAGGACCTCCAAGATCCCACGTAGGAAGCCCTGCTTACTTCTCCTTACTGGGTTCCTGTTGGTCACACCATCCTCTTTGCAATTCCTGCCTTACGCCCTGTCTCAAGAGATTTTATCATTAAAAATTAGTTTTCTGGTTCTAGAACTTCCCATAAATAACAACCTTCAGCATGCACTCTTTCTGGTTCTGGTTTCTTCAACTCCCAGTATTTGTGATTCATAGATGTGCATCATATTCCCAAGATGGAGTTTTTAGCAGAGGTGTGATGCATCTGGTTTACGTTTAAAAATCAGTTTTGAGTTCATCAGTTCCAATGGGCTTCTAATCCTAAAAAATTCCACATGCTATGAATGGATAAAGAGGAAAACGTGATCAATCCATACAATGGCATATTATGTAGCACTAAAAAAGAGTAAAGTACTGATAGAGGCTAAAACATGAATGAACCTTTGAAAAAACATGAGATGTCCAGATAGGCAACTTTATTTTTATTTATTTATTTATTTATTTAATTTTGCAGAACTGGAGGTTGAACCCATGGATTCACACTTGCCTGCTTTGCAAGTGCTATACCATTGAGCTGCACCCCAGCCCATTTTTTAACTTTTTGAGACAGGATCTCACTACAGTACGCAGACTGCCTCTAGTCTCGAACTTGCGATCCTCCTGCCTCTGCCTCCCAAGTCATTGGGATTACAGGGATGGGCCACCATGCCCGACTCAAAAATAAACAACTTTAGAGAGACAGAAGGTGATAAGTGGTTGTCCCCGTGCTGGGGGCAGGGAAATGCGGAGTGGCTGCAAATGGGTGTGGGGATTCTTTTTGGAGGTGATAAAGATGTTCTGCAGTTAGTTGTGGTAAAGGTTGCCCAACTCTGCTACTGTACTAAGACCCACTGAATTGTATGCTTTAAATAGGTGGATTGTATGATACATGAATGTGATCTTGATGAAGCTGTTGTTAAAATATCCACTTTCCAGCCACCGTGTGCGGGTATAGCCCATCCAGTGCCTCTTGTCTTGAGAGTCCCAGGGAGCTATTCCAGTGACCCAGCTGGGGCTTCCCCAACTTTTCTTACACTGTTCTTCTTTCTGCTGATGGATAAGAAGGGGAAGGGGCACAGGGAGCACTGGCTCAGCATCCTGTGTATGAGAAACTCTCTCTGCAGCCTAGGGGGAAGCCTAGCCTCTTGGCCCTCCGAAGGTGCTTCCCAGCCACACGGGAGCTGCACCCATCCGTAGCAAAACCTGCCCTCGTGGCCCACAGAGAGCTGTTATTCTGGATGTTTCCCTCCCACCTCAGGCATTCTTCGATTCTGTGCTCCTTACCTCAGCGGCTGAGGAACGACCCATTCTCCCTGAACCATCCATTGTCTTCCGCCACTCGCATGTGGCACAATCGGAACAATTGATGGTCATGTAGTATAAATCAGGACAGCGACGGAAGATGACCAGGCGAGGAGGGAGCACAGCTTCCTCCAGATCATATGTCAATGGCTGAGCAGCCCTAGAGGTTCTTTCATTTATTCACCCAGTTAGCAATCGGCCTGGGCATCCTGCCAGGCTCTGGAGGTATAAGACTGAATGAGTCATAGCTCCTGTCTTTGGGGTGCTCACAGCCTATGGAAAGAGACCGAGAAGGGAGCAAATAGGGGCAATGCAGGGAGCACACATAGGCACATGTAGGGGACTGGGACTACAGGGAAGCAAGCCACTGATTTAGTCTGGTGGTGGAATGTGGTCAGCAGAGGCGGCTGCTTGGAGGAGGTGATCAACCAGGATCAGAGTTGGATGAGTATGTTATGGAACAGGGAAGGAAGAAAGACATGGAGGCAGAGGAAACAGCCGGGGCACAGTCACAGAGGTTGTGGCGGGGATGGTACACAGAAGGCAAGGGAAGGGGCACAGAGCCAGACAAAGAGGCTGTTTCCCTTGAGTTCCTGTAGAGAAAAGCAAGGGGCCTCTGCCAAACATTGCATGGTCACAGGTCACATCGGATGGTGGTGGTGGTGGTGGTAGGAACATGGACCCAGGAAGCTGTAATTTTTATTGATTGTGGAAGTCTGGCTTTTAGCATGGTCCCTAGCATGGCTATAACCAAGTATCACAAACTAGGGGGGAGCTTTAAAAAGCAGGAATTTGCTGCCTCACAGTTCTGGAGGCCAGATGTCTAAAATCAAAGAGTCAGCAGGATCCAGTGCCCCCGGAGTTTCTAGAGAAAAATCTGCTTTAGAGAAAAATACTTCTCTTCTAGCTTCTGGTAAGCCTATAGCTGTACCACTGTGGCATCTGATCCTATCAGATCTCGAAAGCTAAGCAGGGTGGGGCCTGGTTAGTACTTGGATGGGAGACCTCCTGGGAACACCAGGTTCTGTGGGCTTGGGAGAAGGACCTGACAACCTACTCCCAAAAATCAATCAGCCATTGAAAACCCTATGAATAGCAGAGAAGCACTGACACTACTGTTTCGCCAGTTGTACATAGGGTCACTATGAGTCAGACACTGACTCAACAGCACCTAACAACAACAAGCTTCTGGTAGTGTCTGGCAATCCTTGGCATTTCTTGGCTTGCAGCTTTGTCACTTCTCTTTCTATCACTCTGTTCACGTGGCTGTATTCCCTCTGTGTGTGTCCCTGTGTCTTCATGTAATTTTATAAGGACACCAGAAATAATATCTAGGGTTTGTACTAACCCAATATAGTTTTATTTTAGCTTGATTGCATCTGCAAAGATCTTATTTCCAAATGAGGACATATTCTTGGGTACCGAGAGTTATGACTTTAACATATTTTGGTGGGGGGAGACATGTGTAATTCAACCACCAGCCCACCATGATTCCCTAGTATTTACATCCTTGTGTAATCCCCACCCATTAAAGGTAGGCTGTACCTAGCAATTTGATTCTAACCAATAGAATACAGAAAAGGTAATGAGATGTTACTTTCACGACTGGTTTACAAAAGATTGTCACTTCTGTCTTAGTAGCTGACTCCATTGCCTTCTCAACTCACATGCTTTGATAGAGTGGTCTCATGCTGACTGAAGACCTCAGTTCAACTCTCTGCAAGCAACTCAATATTGTCAACAACCACTTTGTGTGTGTGGAAGTGGATCCTGCCCTAGTCAGACCTTCAGATGAGAACACAGACTCTAGGTCACATCTTGATACAGCCTGTAGCAGACAATGAAGCCAAGGACCCAGCTAAACCATGTCCAGGCTCCTGACCCACAGAAAGTGTGAGATAAGTGTGTGTTATTTTAAGCTATCAAGTTTTGGGATAACTTGCTATACAGTAATAGATAACTAAGACATCAGTTCTCTAACAGTTTCTTATGCCCATCAGGATCTGAAGACCTAAGCAATGGGGAGACATGAAGGGATTTTCAATAGGAAGCAAGAGCACTGATCAGATTGAGGTTATGGGAAGATCATTTAGATAAGGTGAAGGATTTGTCTCAACAGTGGAGGACAGGAGGCTGGGAAACCAGCTTTGTTGTTGTTGTTAGGTACCGTCAAGTCAAGTCTGACTCATACCAACCATATGTACAACAGAACAAAACACTCCCTAATTCTGTGCTAGGCACACAGTCTCTTTTTTTATGTTTAAGCTTGCTGTTGCAGATACGGTGTCAATCTATCTAATTGAGGGTCTTGCTTTTTTTTTTTTCTGTGACTTGCCACTCTCCCAAAACATGTCCTTCTCTAGAGATTGGTCCCTCCTGACAACATGTCCAAAATACGTAAGACACAATCTAGCCATCCTTGCTTCCAAGGAGCACTCTGGTTTCACTTCTTCTAGAACAGATCTGTTGGTTCTTTTGGCAGTCCATGGTATAGTCAATATTCATCCCCAGCACCATAATTCAAAAGCATCAAGTTTCTCCTGTCTCCCTTATTCAATGTCCAGCTTTCACAAACATATGATGCAATTGAAAATACCATGGCATGAGTCAGGTGCACCTTCATCTTCAATGTGACATTTTTATTTTTCAACACTTTAAAGAGGTCTTTTACAATAGCTTTCTTCAATGCAATGCATCTTTTTGATTTCTTGACTGCTGGTTCCATGAGTGTTGACTGTAGAACTAAGTAAAGCAAAATCTTGGACAATTTCAGTCTTTTCTCCATTTATCATGAAGTTGCATACTGACCCAGCTATAAGGATTTTTGTTCCATTGAGGCACAATCCATACTGAAGCCTATGTTCTTTGTTCTTCATCAGTAAATGTCTCAAATCCTCTTCACTTTGAGCAAGCAGAGCTGTGTCAACTGCATTACACAGATTGTTAATGAGCTTTCCTCCAATCATGATGCCACATTCTTCTACATAAAGTCCATCTTCTCAGATTATTTGCTCAGCATAGAGATCGAAGAGCTATGGTGAAAGGATGCAGCCCTGACACACACCTTTCCTGACTTTAAACCAAGCAGTCTTTCCTTGTTCTGTTCATATGACTGCCTCCTGGTTCATGTACAGATTCCTCATGAGTTACAATTAAGAGCTCTGGTACTCCCGTTCTTCACAATGTTATCCATAATTTCTTGTGCTCCCTAGTTAAATGTCTTTGCATAGTCAACAAAACACAGATAGACATCTTCTGACATTCTCTGCTTTCGCTAATATCCATCTGACATCAGCAATGATGTCCCTTGTTCCACTCACTCTTCTGAATCCAGCTTGATTTTCTGACAGTTTCCTGTCAATGTACTCCTGCACTTGATTTTGAATGATCTTTAGCAACATTTTACTTGTGTGTGATATTAATGATATCATTCGATAATTTCTGCATTTGATTGGATCCCCTTTCTTGGGAATAGGCACAAGTGTGGATCTCTTCCAGTCAGTTGGCCAGGTAGCTGTTTTCCAAATTTCTGAGCATGAGCAAGTGAGCACTTCCAGTGCTGCATCTGTTTGTTGAAATATTTCAATTGGTTTTCCATCAATTCCTGGCCGCTAGGGGGTGGGAGCCTGCAGCTGTAGCCCTGTGGCATCCGATCCCCTCAGATCTCGGAAGCTAAGCAGGATCAGGCCTGGTTAGTACCTGGATGGGAGACCACCTGGGAACACCAGAAGCTGTAGGCTTGGGAGAAGGACTTGGCAACCCCCTCCCAAAAATCAATCTGCCACTGAAAACCCTATGAACAGCAGAGAAGCACTGACAATAGTGTTTCGCCTGTTGTACAGAGGGTCTCTATGAGTCGGATACCGACTCGAGGGCACCTAACAACAACAACAACAGGGGGTGGGAAGGTGGTTAATGAGTACCTGAACCACCAGAGATTTTTTATTTATTTATTTATTTTTTGGTAGTACTTAGGAGTTGAACCCAGGGCATCACACATACTTTGCAAGTGTTATAGCACTGGGCTGCACCTCTTGCCCATTTTTAAAGTGTTTTTTTTGTTTTTTGTTTTTTTTTTATCTTGAGACAGAGTCTCACTAAGTTACACAGGTGCCTCTTTCCCCAAACTCATGATCCTACTGCCTCCACCTCCCTAGTTGCTGGAATCATAGGCATCTGCCACTATGCCAGGCTCACCAGAGACTTTTTGCAAAGTAAATGTCCCTATATAACCAGCATGCAGACTGAGAAACAGAATGTACCAGAATTTTACGAGTTTTTTTTTTTTTGTCTCCCATCCAGTCATCTCTGCTCCCACCTCCTACAAGGAAAACTGCTGTACTGACCATAGATGAGTTTTCGCTAATCTGAATTTTACATAGATAGAATCATGTTGTCTGCTCATTTTTTTCTATTTCTTTCTTTCTTTCTTTCTTTTTTTTTTTTTTTTTTTTGTGGTACTTAGGGGTTGAACCCAGGGCCTCACACATCCTTTGCAAGTGCTCTAGCACTGGACTGCACCCCCATCCCCTTTTTTATCTTTGTGTGTGTCTGTGTGTGGTAGTGGGGGTTGAACCCAGGGCCTCACACTTGCATGCTGTGCAAGTGCTGGACCACTGAGCTGCACCTCCAGCCCATTTTTTTTTTTTTACTTTTTGAGACAGGGTCTCGCTAAGTTACACAGACTGCCTCTGGTCTTGAACTCACAATCCTCCTGCCTCTGCCTCCTGAGCCACTGGGATTATAAGTGTGTGCCACCATCCCCAGCTCCTTATTTTTTTATATTGACACAAGTCAATATCTCACCAAGTTACACAGGCTACTTCTGGCCTTAACTCAGCAATCCTCCTGCCTCTGCCTCCTGAGCCTCTGATCACAGGTGTGCACCTGGCTACGTTGTCTGCTCTTTTGGGTCTGGCTTCTTTTTACTCAACATTATGTTTGTGAGATTTACACACTTTGTGTAATTGTATTTTATTTCTTTTCATTGCTGTTCAGCATCGTACCGGGTGAATAAAAGAAAATGAATTTACCCATTTTACTATTGATGGACATCTGAGTACTTTCTAGTTTGCAGCAATTATACATTGAGCTGATATTTAAACATTTTGTGGTGAACATACGCATGCATTTCGGTTGGCGTAGGATGAAACCACAGAATGCTCGGGAGTGGAACTATGGGCCTCAGGATGCATACGTTCCTTTCAACTCACAGGATAAAAGATGGATGGCAGAGATTCATATGACACAAGGAAGTGAGGGCCTGGGCAGGGTCCATACTGAGAGTCCCATGGGAGAGCCTCATGACCCAAGAGCTGCGTAGGTCATCCTGCTGGGGCCTCACACAAGTGCTAGGCAGGTGCTTCGGAATGTGCTTCTTCACCCACACATTCCCCTGACTCTACGGTCAGGGGTACTTGTTATTCTCTTTCAGGAAAGAAAACAAAACAATAATAAGTAGCCTCGTGGACATTAAGCAGCTCACCTTCCTGTTCTTTTTCCTCCTCTAGCTTGCCAAGGCCTTGTTGTTGTTGTTGTTGTTGTTGTTGTTGTTGTTGTTAGGTGCTGTCAGTGGTGTCCGACTCATTGCGGCCCTCATAGGGTTTTCAATGGCTGGCTGTTTCTGGATTGCCTCAGGAGTGGGTTGCCATATCCTTCTCCCGTTTTTTGCGGTGCTGGGAATCGAACCTGGGACCTAAGAGACTGCAGAGCAGCGCTCTACCAACTGAGCTAAATCCCAGCCCCTGCCAAGGCCCTGCCCTCCCTGAAAACTTGGCTGGACTCTGCTGATTAGAAATTGGAACTCTACCCGTGGTGGCATGGAGGTCTTCAGAGAGGGCTCAGAGGGCCTCCGGGACGCCAGAGAAGAACAGTCTTTCCTCTTGCTGTCTGTTACAGTGGCCTCAACACAGAATACGAACCGGGGAGGTGGAAAGCAATATAGAAGAAACGGGTTAGGATCAGACACTTTGCTTGGTTCTCAATTCTGCCACTCCCTGGCCATGTGGATTTTGCCAAGTCGTTCGCCTCCCACAGAGCTCAGGCTCCTCCTCTGAGTGACAGGGGAGGAACAGGCCACTTCTTTATTTTTAATTTAATTTTTTTTCTGAAACTTTTAATGTACAACTTAATGTGATTCATTCTGACATGCTTGTCATTGTGACATTTCCCTCCACTTCTCAAGGCAGTGGCTGAGTTGAGGCTGCTGGCGAGGAGTGCCCAGTATTGCACCTGGCCCCTGGTACTTGCTCAGGAAGCGGTGGCTGATCAAAGTTGAGTGTGGCCAGAGAGCAAGAGGGCGGTGATAGGGTGTCTTTATCACTTGAAGCTGTTAGAAGTACCACAGACTGGGCAACCTATAGCCAGCACACTTCTCCCAGGTCTGGAGACCAGAAGGTCCTAATCGAGTTTCCCTAAAGCGGACCTGAGCTAAGGGTTCGTTTGTTAAGGACATGCTCCCAGGAAGCTGGGAAGGACAGGAGAGGGCGAGCAAGGCAAGCAGGGTGCAGCCCCTGGCAGGGTGCAGGCCCCCCAGGACTCCCAGGAAGCAAGGCAAGCAGGGTGCCGCTCTGCAGAGGGTGGGCTCATTTTAAGCCCATAGGGAACCACACAGTTGTTCTTTGGTAGCAAGGGGGCTGGGTCCTTCAAACCTCTGCTCCTCTGGGCAGTCTCTGGCCAAGGGCTGCCCTGGGGGCCATGAACTCGCAGGCACTTTTAGCTTATGGGGGCAAAGTATCTCCAGGAATCCCCCAGAGAGGAGTCGCAGCGGCTGCCATGAGAGTCAGGGCAGGTGATGCAGCGCCGCAGTGGGATGGCTGTTTGCGGGATTCAAGGGATGGGCGACACCAGGTTGGTCCTGTTTGGTTTGGGGGCCGGACCCCAATCCACCGCTTCTGCAAACTCAGCTTCCTCACACTCAGCTCTGCATCTCTCACATGACCCAATCTGGCAAGACAGACCGCATCATCCCCAGGGTTTGCCCCGTGGGGGCTAATGGCTGGGCTTCCCCTCTGGGTGGCAATATTGAAATGAGGAAGGCCACTCCCACTCCCAGCAAAAGGCGGGTCCCTCCTCAGTCTGTTCCTTGTCTTTGGAAATTTGTAGCAACCATTTCCATTTAAGCAGATGACAATTAAATCTTTGTGGATTCCGATGCCGAATTAATTACCCAGCAGAAAGGGGATCAATTGTGTAAATATATCATTTATGTAATGAGTCCTGGCTGTGATTTAGATGTCCAGATTGGCTTTTCTTCCAGCTTCTGTCCTGAAAACAAGTCTAGCCTTTGAGCCCGGGCCAAACAAACAGCTTCTATTAGGTCTGAATCCAAGGTCATTAAGTGGTCCAAATAGATGGGGGCGGGGGGCAGGTGATATAGGGGGGCGCTGAGATTGTGGGAAAATTGGAGCAATTTGCCCAAATGAGCCAAGTTCCTCCTATTATTCTTCCTTTCTCTGCAGAAAATTACTCTTCAGAAACAGGGAGTGGAAGTTAAACATCCCCTTAAATGACACTTCAGGCTCAGCCCGTTTCACACCCTCTCCCCCTCCACCAGCCACTGCAGTACAATCTCGGTGGCCTTTGCTGAGAAAGGAGCCTCTGCGGGTTCCAGGAGGCAGCAGAGGACCCCAAACATTTAACATTCTTGGGCTCACCAGAGCCGGCCATCACGCGCATGGCCTGCCTGCCCCTCTCTGGGCTGGGCTGCGCTAGCTTTGGGGCTGGTGAGGCTGGCACAGTCTCAGAGCCCTTGAATCTGCTCAGAAGGCTCAGTAGCGTGCCTCGGGGTGGCTGGGCAGCCCCCTCCCTGACTCCCTAGGCTGAGGGGACTCTGTCTTCCCCCACGCGCTCACCGCTCCACATTAATCCATCTCTCAGGGCATTGAACACACAGCCAATCTCCCAAGGGCCCCCACGGCACACAGGGGACCCTCAACCACTTCTGTGAAATGCCTCAGAAGGTCAGCCAGCTTTGAGGAGCTGGGAGTGGAGAGAGGGGCTTCCATAGAAGGCCTTCTCAGCAGGCCCCCCAGGACTCCCAGGAAGCTTCTGTCCTGTGCCACCCAGGCCTTCCCTATACGTGTTCTCCTCCTGGCTGTCTCTATAAGAAGCTAAGGCCAGCTCCCACCCTGGCATGTGGTATCCAGAGAGCTGAGTTGAGCTGAGCCAGCCACCCCTGGTTCTGCTGCAAACATGGCTGGGTGGGGATCGGGGTTCATGCAAGGCTTTTGCCTTGAGACTCATTTTCCTGATCTGAATTCCAAGGTGCAGTGGTTTGAATCTAAAATGTCCCCCAAAGGTCGTGTGGTTGATGTTTGGTCGCCAGCTGGGGACACTGTCCTGGGAGGATACGGAACTTTGGGAGGCGGGGCCTGGCTTTGGGGAAGCGGGTCACTGGGGGCGGGCCTTTGGCCCTGGAATCAGCTCATAGCTCGCTCTGTGCTTCCAGGTCGCCAAAATGTGAGATTCCCGGCCATAGGTCCTGCCGCCTGTTCCACTGCCATTCCTGCCTTGCGTCTATGGATTGAAATCCTCCAGACGTGAGCCCCAGCAAATCATTCCTCCCATAAGCTTACGTCTGTCGCGTATTTTGCAACGGTGACGCATGAGCTCACTGACACACAAAGCCACTGATTTGTGATTGCAAAGTTCCTGCCAGCCTAGCTCTTCCTCATGAAGTGTTTCCAAGACCCCCGTCCTGGGGGCGAGGGAGGTAAAGCTCATGGTCTGTTTCAAAGGGTGAAACCTGGAACATAAATTGTCCAGGAAGCTTCAGCCCTGGGGAAAATGAGATCGGAGGGGGCGATTATGCATTAAATGCCATGTATTTGTCAGGAATTCATTGCTTAATTGATGTTTTATTGCTCCCCCAGACACGTGTGATCGAAATGAAATTGCATCTACAGGGGAGGAAGTGGAATTTATTTCTACTTGTATCTTAATGGGGGGAATAAAGCATCAATTAAACAATGAAGATGACATATATTTGATGTATGACCTGAAGAAGGAATATTACTCACTGAAATGTTATTTTACAATTTACAGTAATGGAGCACCTGGCAATAAGGGGGAGAGGCACAGTTCACACGTTTCCCATTATTTAAGAATAGCAAAAAATATATCACTGTTAAATAATTCAAGAAAAATTCGCTTTTGGTAGTAGCGTATAAGAACTGAACTAGGAAGCATTCTGTCAAGGTACCGGCTGGGGAATAACTGCTGTGGGACAGGGGGCTGGGGAGAAGTAGAATGGGAAAAGGTAGCTTTTTCTTTTTTCTTTCTGTGTTTTTTGGTTTTTAGTACTGGGGGTTGAATGCAGGGCCTTGCGCGTGCTAGGCAAGTGCTCTACCACTGAGCTGCACCCTCTGCCCCTTTTATTTCTGTTATTTCTGTTATTTATTTATTTATTTATTTATTTATTTATTTTACTTTTTGAGACAGGGTCTCACTAAGTTATGCAGACTGCCTCTGGTCTCGAACTTGCAATCTTCCTGCCTCCTCCTCCAGAGCCGCTAGGATTATAGGCGTGCACCACCACGCGCGGCTTGTTTTTTATTTTTGAGACAGGATCTCACTAAGTGTGCTGGCTGCCCCTGGCCTCGAACCTGTGATCCTCCTGTCTCAGATTCCCAAATCTCTGGGATTACAGGCACGTGCCACAGCACCCAGCTTTCCCCTATCTTTAAAATGAGAAGGAATGAGGACTAGGGAGGCCAGGGTGTGTGCTGGACCTGACTTCTTTGAATTCTAATCTCTTCTTTACAAACAAGGAAGCTAGGGACCAGAGGCCTCACCCATAGTCACACAGCAAGTATATAACAGAGTCAGGATTTGAATCCAGGTCAGCTTGTCTCTGAGGATCTTCTTTTGCCTTCCTGTCTGTCATAGACATTTAATAGACAGGGAGGAAAATGAAAGATACATGTTCCCTCAAACCAAGGAAAATTGGACTGGTGGTCAGGAGAAAGGTTTTGTGAATACAGAGACTAAGGCAGGATGGTAAGGCATCGCCCAGCAGCAAAGGTTGTCAGAGGCAGTGGAGAGAGAGGAAATAAAAATTGCAAGAAAGGAGAACAAGCTCTGAAGAAAGGATACTGGTGTGGACATCCTCAGTTCAGTACTACACATATACATTGTCTGTAGTTCAGAGGTTAGTTTATGAAGAAGAAACCATGGTCAATTAAGTCTGTAGCTCCTTTGTGAAAGAAATAGATTCTGCACACTGAGTTGTTTGTACTTCAAGTCTGATATTTTGTTTTTATTTTTTCTCATAAAGTTGGAATTTAGTCCTTACCAAAAACTTATGTCCTCCATATGGAACTAAAAGGTGCCTATGTACACAGAAAAACAATTGGAAAAATTCTTTGCCAAATGGTAAAGAATTTACAAACATGGCAAAGAGTTAATACCCAATAGGCCAAGTGTGGAGGTGCACACCTGTAACCACAGCACCTCGGGAAACAGAGGCAGGAGGACCTCACGTTTGAGACCAGAGGCAGCCTGCGTAACTTAGCGAGACCTTGACTCAAAATAAAAAATAAAAAATGGGCTGGGGTCATAGCCCAGTCATAGAGCACTTGCAAAGTATGTTACTTGGCTCATCTCCCAAGTACCACACACACATAAAAGAGAGTCAATACTTTTAACGTATAAAAAGAGTATTGAATCATTACATAAATATTTAATGAGTGTAGAAACTGAGACAAACCTAGAATCAGCACCTGGGGCTGTAGTTTAGTGGCAGAGTGCTTGTGTAGCATTCTTGAAGCCCTGGGTTCTAGCTCCAGCATGGCAAACAAACAAACAAACATTGTTGTTGTTGTTAGGTGCTGTCGAGTCGGTATCTGACTAATAGCGACCCTCATAGGGTTTTCAATATGAAGGACCTGGCAACCCACTCTCAAAACTCAACCACCATTGAAAACCCTATGAACAGCAGAGAAGCACTGACAATAGTGTTTCTACTGTTGTATGTAGGATCGCTATGAGTCAGATACTGACTCGACAGCACCTAACAGTATAGATACAATTTTTTAAGGAACATTGCATGAATATGTGTGTGTGAAAGAGAGGAAGACTGTTTCTCTCTATGTGTATGTATAAAAAAAAAGTCCTTGAAAAATAAAATAAAAATTTCACAGGTTATTGTTTTATAATGGGATAATGGATAATATTATTTTACTCTTTGTGCTTTTGTATAATTTTCAAATTCTCTACAATACACACATTTTTGTAATCAGAAAAAACATCTTTTAAGAGAACAAAGTATGTTTGAAATAAGCCATTCAAAGGAAGATGTTGAGGGCGAAGCATTAATAGTCTTTGTGATAAATCACAAAATGAACACAAAAGAGCTAATGTGGGCTTTTTTTCCCTATTAAACACCTATTTGCTTTGAAATCTAAGGACAAAGTGTATCTCATTTGAATGGATAATAGTAGATTGGTAAGTCACTTAATGGTAAAGTTGATGGCTAAGAATAAATTAAACTAGTTATACCCTGATGGAATCAACCAGTGCAACCAAATAATGGGTGTGCCACCCCTGCAGGCCGTGTGAATACGGGACTAGCCAGGGTTTGCATGTGTACATGTTGGCTTTGGTATCGTGGTCATTCCTAGCTAAATCCACATGACATTTAGAGTTTGCCTCTTCTTTAAACTGAAGACTCAGAAGTTTCTTTTTTAGTAAGTTGATATGGATGGAGGCTTTTGTTTTTATGGTTGCTGTACTTGATGGAGAGATGAGTAGAGA
Organism: Pedetes capensis; assembly: GCA_007922755.1. Taxonomy (NCBI): domain Eukaryota; kingdom Metazoa; phylum Chordata; class Mammalia; order Rodentia; family Pedetidae; genus Pedetes; species Pedetes capensis. The sequence continues at coordinate 18,258 of VMDO01017382.1, read as the reverse complement.
AAAGACACAGAGTGGCCTGGTTTCTGCCCCCACAGCATTGCCTGGTTTCCGACTTCATAGACCGGCCTGGAGCCCAGATAAGAAGAGATACTGAGGCTGGAAAGTGAAGGAGCGTTTTTTCCCCTAGAATGTGAGAGGCCCTGGGCCCCGGCAACAAACATGGCAGAGGGAGTCAGGGGAGGTGGAGAGAAGGAACCGGTTCTGTGACTCTTTCCAGATGGGACATCAAGAGCCCCTGGTGGGCCCCAACAGAAGTGTCAGTGAAATGAGTGGGATTCCTTTTTTTGGAAGAAAGGACACAGGATGATTTGAAAGATGGGAAGGCTAGAAAACTGGCTCAGAAAAAAGCAGGCGCCAAAGGTGTCTAGACAGCAGTGAGCACAAGGTCCCTGCGAATGAACTTTCCAGTATGGCTGCTGTAGAGCCTCTGCCCTCAGTGGCCTGGCTGCCCACTCCAGCTCCTTCAGCTAGGAACAGCACTACCTGACCTGCCTTTGCGTCTCCCCGCCAACACGAGATTGATCAGTCAAGCCCAGGTCAGCACTCTGTCCCAGCTGCCACTTCAGCTTCAGCAGCAAGAGCAAGAAGCTCCTGATGATGAAATTCCCCTGTATGGGGCTTGAGTTCCCACCTGGCAGTAGTCAACACATGGAGAATGTCCACTGTGTAACCTCATGGTGGCGTGGGAAGAGTGAAGTGAGGAAATGCCTACGAGGCACTTGGCAATTCTCAAACACAACGTACACTCAGTGATGTCTGTTATGACGGCTATTAGAATATTGGTTTTGGGAGAAGGACCCGGCAATCCACTCCCAAAAATCAATCTGCCATTGAAAACCCTATGAACAGCATAGAAGCACTGACAATGGTGTTTTACCTGTTGTACGTAGGGTCGCTATGAGTCAGATACCGACTCCACGGCACCTAACAACAACAACAACAACAAGAATATTGATTATTATTTAAATAATTATTATACATGAAACTTAGACACACCAATTAGTTAATGCTCCCAGGAATTCTGACTTCCCACAGAGTGATGCAAGTTTTGTACAAAGGCAGTAGGGGAAATACTATTTAATGGATTTCTAAAGTGACAGCTTTTTCCTTTGTATGGGTGTGTTTTGTAAGCCAGATTTCGTTCTTCTTCTTCTTTTTTTTTTTTTTTTTGTATTGCTGTTGTTGTTAGGTGCCATTGTGTCAGGTCTGACTCATAGCAACCCTATTTACAACAGAACAAAACACTCCCTGACACTGTGCCATGCCCGGCACTATGTCAGTGCTTCTCTCCTGTTCATAGGAGTTTTGATGGCTGATTGTTTGGGGAGTGGTCTGCCAGGTCCTTGTCCCTTTTTTTTTCCTGGTGCTTGGGATCAAACCCAGGGCCTCAGAGAGTGCAGAGCAGCACTCTACCAACTGAGCTACACCCCAGCTCCCCTTTTCCATTGTTGTTGTTGTTAGGTGCCATAGAGTCACATCCGACTCATAGCAACCCTCACATGGTTTTCAAATGGCTGAGTGTTTCAGGGTTTCTTCAGGAGTGGATGGCCACATCCTTCTCCCACCTTTTTCAATAGTGCATATTAACTGTGCAGAATAATGGGTTTCTTGTTTTTATTGCTGTTTTAGCATTCAAATAACAAGCTTCATTATGACATTTTCATGCATGTATGTAATGTACTCTGATCGTATCCACCCCTTATTACCTTCATTTGTCCTCCCTCTCCGCTCCTACTGGTACCCTTCCTTTTCCCAAATAGTCCCCTGTTCTACTTTCATGGTTTTTGTTTGTTTGCTTTGTTTTGTTTTAAATCTAGATTCCACATATGATAGAAAACGTGATATTTGTCTTTCTGAGCCTGGCTTATTTTGCTAAACATGACAGTCTCCAGTTTCATGTGTTTTCTTGCAGGTGACATAATTTTGTCCTTCTTTCTGGCTGAACAAAACTTCATCATATATATATATATATATATATATATATATATATATATATATATATATATATATTTGTCCACTAATCTGTTAGTGGGCACCCTAGGCTAATTCTATAACTTGGCTATTGCAAACAGTGCCACAATGAACATTGGTATGCAGGTGTCTGCATTATAAACTGACTTAGTTTCCTCTGGGTATACCAGGAGCAGTATAGCATGATCAAATGGTATTTCTATCTTTAGTTTTTTGAGGCACCTCCACACTGATCTCCATAGAAGCAGGACTAATTTACATTCCTTCCTAGTGTTAGCATGTGCCTAGGAAACATTCCACTCAGAAGGAGGACTTATCATTAATATTGAATCAATAAAGATCTAATCAATAACCAATATGAGTAACTAGGAGCACTGTGCTCCAAAGAATCAGTGTACAGATACCTTTGAATTTGCAGACTAATTAGGAAGAAGAGGCCTTTGGGGCAGAAGCTCTTGGATGTGTCTCCCTGCAGCCTTTCCCCTCTTCCTTGTAAAAGCCCCCAAGTTTTAGGAGCTCGCGTTGCTGCCTGGAGTAAAGGAAGATATATTCCAGCCTTCCTTGCATGCTGTTAGAGTTTAGCCAGGCTGGTGTAAGTGCAAGTAATGCAAACAGTTCTGGGAAGTCTGCTTAAGGTTTCTGCTCTCTCCAGCCCCAATGAATCCCACCTCGCACAGTCTTAGTATTATCACCTCTATTAAATGCATGAGGGAGCTTGGGGTTCAGGGGGGTTAGGCAGCGTATTTGAATGTCACACACTGAAGTGGTGAAATTGCTGGGCTAATGAGGTCAGGTCCTCTTTCTTTGAGAACCATGCTTACTCCAACATAGCATGCCCGTTTGCCTTTTAAAAATCGTGATTGGGGTGTAATTTGCATACCACAAGATGCACCAATTTTAAAAGTATAGCGCAACATGTTCTGTCAAATGCACACACTCCCGTAACTACCACCAAATCAAGAAAAAGAGCATTTTCCATTTCCCTAGAAAGTTACTGCTGCTTTGCTATTAGCCTCTGTCCTTCAGCCTCAGGCAAGCACTGACTTGCTTCCTGTCATTAGAGATTCGCTTTACCCGTTCTAGAATTCCCTATAAATTTGGCTATCTGCTCTTTGGCATTTGGCTTCTTTTGCTCAGCATAACCTTTCTGGGCTTGATCCAAGTTTTTGCTGGCATTAGCAGTTCATTCCTTTGTATTGCTGACCAGTACCCCATGGTATGGATATATCACTATTTGTTTATCTGTTCTCCTGTTGAGACCTATTTCGTTTGTTTTCAGATTAGAAATGCTGTGAATATTTTTTGTGTAAGCTTTGGTGTACACATCCTGGAGTGTCAAAAATGTATCCACATTTTAAAAGATGTTATCAATGTACTACTTTTGAAAGCTGAATTGCAAGTAGCCATGTGTAGTATGCCATTCTGGGTCGTGTTTCTACTATCACATCTGAACAAGTATAGGACACCTTCCTAAAGCATCAACAGGGAAAGTTTTCATCCCAGGATGTGCATACATTTCTTGGCACCGCCTGTATATTTTTGCTTTTCTTGAGTAAATACGTAGGCGTGAAGTTGCTGGGGCACAGAGTAGGATTATGTTTAAATTTATAAGAAACTGTCGAACAGTTTTTGAAAGCATTTCATAATATTTTGTCTTTTTAAAAACTTATTTCCAAAATCTGATTTAAAACATTAATTTTAATTTTTTCAGGTGAGCTATATTCTAGGCACCCTGTGTGACTTGCCTACGGGGCATATCCTCTCTTCAAGCCAAAAGATGAGGTTTGCAATCCCTGGTCAGCTTCTAAACACAGTATTTGCATGAGTTAAAACAAGGTGTTTACCCTCAAAATGATTCAGCTTCTTCAGCCATAAGAAGGAAAACATCATTACAGTTTGAACATTCCTAATTTGGAACTCCAAAACCTGAAATACTCCAAAATCTGAAACTTGTTAATCACATGATGCCATAGATGGAAATTCCACCCATGACTTTATGTGATGAGTTACAGTCAGAATGCAGGTGCACTAAAAATCACCGTCAGGCTATATGTTTAAAGTACATATGAAGCATAAACAAATTTTGTGTTTAGATTTGGGTTCCATTCCTAGGATATCTCATTGTATATATGCAAACATTCCAAAATTCAAAAAAAAAGTCTGAAATCCACACTTCCCATCCCAAGCACTCTGGATAAGGGACACTCAACCTGTAGGAATATCTACTTGGCCTGTCATTGTTAGGATTAAGTAAGATACGATTTGCAGAAATGCCTGGCACATCGCATCATAGTTACTTGTTATCTTGATGTTAGCTTTATGATGGGAGGATTTTGCCAGAGAATAAGGCATCTTTTGTAGGCTACAGTTGAAGAGCTATCTATCATCAGGTTTTATAAGTTGTAGAAATAACTCCTTTCGAATGGATTTGCTTCAAGAGCTCATATTAGAATTGTTGACACTTCTTGGCGTCATCGCAGTCTAGATGGCCGTGTGTAACTCAGCAGGTGGGAGGCTGCTGACAACATTAATTGTTTCATAAATAGTGTCAAGATGAGATTTTTTTTCTCCCCTTGGCTTAAACCAAGTTACTGAAAAACCAATACTGTGCCATATGTTTATACTTTTCTTGGCACATAAACCAGATATTTTACAGACAGGGATAGGTAATAAAAGGCAAGTACTCACTCAAGTCACATGTTTGATTCTCCATCAAAGAAAAACAGCCATAACCATCCCAATCCCACTGAAATTTTATCAGAATTAGTTGTAAATCTCAGACATTGGCAACAGCACCTTAAGTAGAAATGGCTAAGGAACTTAAAAAGAAAGAAAGAAAGAACCCTTTCTAGGTTGTTGTTAGGTGCCGTCGAGTCGGTATCCGACTCATAGCGACCCTCATAGGGCTTTCAATGGCTGACTGTTTCGGGATTGCCTTAGGGAGTGGATTATCAGGTCCTTCTCCCGTTTTTGCGGTGCTGGGAATTGAACTCGGGACCTCAGAGACTGCAGCACAGCGCTCTACCCACTGAGCTAAGTCCCAGCCCTCCTTTCTAGGTAGGTTAAGCAAAACTCTGGCTACCTGCCCTGATTCTCCATTGGCTTTCCCCACAGCAAATCAGTCAGGTGAAACATATTTGACATTAGCAAGAATAACCAATTGTCACTGTTATTAATGGTAGACTTGGTGACTCATGAAAATGTGCTCAAGTTGACTTGTTAGGAGTATGTGACCCTGCAGAAGCTTGGCTGGTCCCCGACTGATCTGTGATCCTTTGCCATCCTAGAAGAATTGGGTTAGCACACGTTCACCTGAAGTACCTTCTCTATGAGATGGAGGATGACAGAAGCTGATCCTGCCTGAGCACGTGCCCCTGGCAGTCAGGGGGTGTGGGGTGTCTCCCTGCCACTGGACTCACTCAGGCTGTGAGCAGAAACCAGCTGCAGAAGACCTGCCATCTGGTGAGGGGGAGCCAAGTGCCAAAGAATCACATTGCCCAGAAGGCAGACTTATGCCCACGGCTACTCTGCCAGTCCCGGGGGACAGCTCGGAGGTTTATGCCCATGGTGGCTCCTTGCTTCTTTCTTCCAGTGAAGACGCCGACTCCAAGTGCTCAGCTCAACTCAGCTCTTTATTGCTTTGTCTATCCTTGTCAGTGGAATGGACCCCGACTGCTCCAGGCATTGTCCTTATATCCCATTCCAGGGCCAACCAGGGGCCAATCAGAGATTGCCACTCTATACAGGCCTTGGCCAATCAGGGGAGACATGCAAATCTGGGTTTGTAAAAAGGACCATTTGGGGGGTGGTTCCTGAATGGTCCAATCAGGAGCCGTTTGGTGGTTTGAAAACCACCAATCAGGTGTAGAGGGGTCTGAGGAGAGGAGTTGGATGCCAGCGCCATCTTTGGAAGCTTGACGCCCAGGAGTTCCCAAATGTAAGGCAAAGTTTACTGCCCTGGAACAAGTCTCAGACCTCTAAGCAGGCCAGATAGGTCCTGGGGAAAACTGCCTCTCTAGGCAGTGCCCTACAGGGGGAATCCAAGACTTGTCCCTGTTCTTCTTCAAAGTCTTGTTCCTTTAACCCTTTGCAAGTGGGAAAGTGTGACTATAGCATTTGAGTTTTGTCTTTTCTGTACAATCTCGTCCCTACATGCCAGCCAAATATTTCCTGCTGGCACTCTGCTCCCAACGGGAGGGAAGCCCTGGCATCAAACCTGGGCTTGTGGGGAGATGACATGTCAGGCCTCAGAGTGGCAAAATGTGTGGCAAAGATGCTGCACTTGGGACTGAGCCAAAGAACTTTCCCGAGTGATTTCATCACTTTGAATCACATTCATTTCTGACAGCTGCCATGCTCTGCCACTCCTACTAATTTGCAGGCTGAACTCAAATCCAGTGTCTGGGTAGAGCCTTCCCAGTGACCACAGAGCCCCCCTCGGTCCCTATCTCCTCCATCAGTGGCTTGTGCCTTCTCTGTCCCTGGATGATGTATGTTCTTCCAAAGTGAGCCTTAGAGCTGGAGGGCTTGTGCATGACCACCCTGCTGTGCCCTGAGCAAAGAGACTCCTTTGCACAAATGCATCTGAAGAAGAACGACCCATAAAAGCAGACGAGAGGAGAGCTGCCCCAAGGAAAGCTGGGGTGGAAGATGGGTTTCATTTTATCCAGGAGAAGCTTTACCTATGGCTTCACATTTCTGACATTCACAAGCAGAACTCAGTGCAACTGCAACCATTTCATTTTTTTCTGGGAGGAATCACCAGTAAGTATTGACTTGATTCCCTGTGGGAAGGGAGGGGGAGTGAGTGCCTCTTGCTTTTTATACACTCTTATTGAAGTAGCGGGCTGGGGTTTAGCTCGGTTGGTAGAGTGCTGCTCTGTGCACTTTGAGGCCCTGGGTTTGATCCCCAGCACTACAAACATGGAAGAAGAACCTGGCAGCCCATACCTGAAACAATCAGCCATCGAAAATCCTATGAATAGCAGAGAATCACTGACACAGTGCATGCATGGCACAGTGTCAGGGACTGGTTGGTTCTGTTGTACATAGGGTCGCTATGAGTCAGAACCAGCTCGATAACAATTGAAGTGGTGGCGGAATAAAATGGTTACACTAAAATGGAGCTTGAATTTCAGCCCCGCCCCTTCTGACCTGGGTGACCTTACCACATTGCTCAGGTTCCCTACACAGCCAGGATAGCAATTGCATCTGTCTTACACAGTTCCTGTATACTCAGGAAATGCTCTATAAACATTAGCCGCTTCCCTCTTCTACTTGAACTTCCTGTGTCTATTTACTCCCTTCATTTTAGAAAGGCCCATGTATTATCTGTACAGTAAGATTATCAAATTTTCTTCTTTATGCCATTTCTATTTACAAAATCCTACTGAGTATTCCACGAATAAAATGTGGCCGAACTTGGTGGTACCCATGTGTAATCCCAGCACTCAAGAGACGGAGGTGGGAGGATCAAGGGTTCCAGCCCAACGTGGGCTATGCAGCAAGACCGGTCTTAAAACAAACAAAAAAATCAAAAACCAAAAAACAGAGGGTGGATCTGGAGCCCAGTGGCACAGCATGGGCTCAAGGTTGGATCCTTAGCATCAGAAAGGTTTTCTTAATTAAGTAAATAAATAAAACATGAACACAGTTACCTCAACATTTGTGTAAGAGATACCCAAAAGAGTGCCCAGGTTGGGGAGAAGGTGTGTGTGTAGGCTGGGCAGGTGTATTAGCTATTTGTGTGTGGATGTGACCAGAATAGCTAAGAGAACAGCTTAAAGGAGGAGCAGTTTATTTGGCTCATGGTTTCAGAAGACTCTGCTGGAGCTCACCTGGCCCCATGCACTTCCACAACATGGTGGCCGGAATGTGTGGTGGAAGAACTCCCTCACCTCATGGTGGCCAGGAAACAGCAAGAAGGGGACTGGGGCCCAGGTACACCTTCAAAGACATGTCCCCATTGACCTACTTCCTCTAGCTAGGCTCTACCTCGTCAAGTTTCCAGAACTTTCCAGCACCAACTGGAAACCAAGCATTCAACATATGGAGGGTGGCATTTAATATTCTAACCATAACAGCAAGCATCCCTATTTTCTGGGGTCACCTAGACAAAAACTAACCAGGAGGACGACAGGTCCCCAGGCCCCTGAGTGATGCATCCTGCTGCCCCACTGTGGCTTGGCCTGCACTCATCTCGGTGGCTGCTCTGGAGATAGGTTGGCTGAATAAAGTACCTCGGGAGGCCATTAGTCTGGAAGGGATTCATTCTGGAAGAAATCAGGCCCTCTGCCCACCCCTCGTTCCGACATGACTGCTGAAACTTCTTTTCCTCCAACTTACATTTTAATTAAGAAAGTCACCCTTCGGTGAAAATTGCGAAATTCTCATACTTAAGAATCAATAAAATGTGCACCATTGAAAATGAGATTAATAATGGCGAAACTGTCTATTTTGGGTGTGATTATTTATTCATCAAAGAAAACCAGCTGCTTAAAACCACAGTCCATCATGAACAAGCGAGACACTTCCACTTCAGCTCTGTTGTTAAAATTCCCTTCTATTGCTCCGTGTGATGTTAAATATAAAAAGCAGGAAGGTTCATTCTCTACCTGCATACATTTTAAATAAGAATTTCAACATTATCTTGTCCATTTAAAATAATTGTATGAAAATGTGAAGAAATATGATCTTATGAAAGCTGCAGTCTGACGCGCCTGGGGAGTGAACGAGAGAGAGCAAAGCTGCCGTTATTTAAAATTCATGGAGCCGTGGCAAGATTGATCATGAGAGGCTCCTTTCTGGGACAGTCCTGGAGCCTCAAGGCAAGAGCCTGAGGCTGGGCGGGGGACTCAATGAGGGTCCCAGCAATGCCAGAGGAGGGACCACTCACGGTGCCATCCTGGACACAGACAGGACAGAGGGTGGCCGGTCCCTGGGGACTCGGATACCACATGGGTCCCCACAGGTCAGCCGCAGGAAAGAGGAAAGGACCAGTGTCTCTACTTGGGGTCTGGACAGGCTGGAGTCTCCCTCATCACATCCGGTCAGCAAGGGCTGGTAGAAGCTGGGGTTGTGGAGCATGGAGGAGGAGGGGGTGGGCTGAGGGGAAGAAGAAGGACAGGATTGGCTAGACTGGGTCTTACATATTTTGGACATGTAGTCAGGAGAGATCAGTGCCTGGAGAAAGGCATCATGTTTGGGAGACTGGCAGGCCAACGAAAAAAAGGAAAACCCACCAGATTGACACAGTGTCTGCAATAGTGGGCTTAAATATAAATAGGATCCTGGTAGAGCACTGTGCTGCAGTCTCTGAGGTCCCGAGTTCAATTCCCAGCACCGCAAAAATGGGAGAAGGGCCTGGCAATCCACTCCCAAGGCAATCCCGAAACAGTCAGCCATTGAAAACCCTATGAGGGTTGCTATGAGTCGGATACCGACTCGACGGCACCTAACAACAACAACAACAACAACATGCCTGGCAAGAATCGAGAAGTGTTTGGATCTGCTGTACATAGGATCTTCTGTGTACGGATCTCCTGTCTCCACCTCCCTGCTCAAGGCTTCAGCTGAAGTTTAAGTAATTCACCATCCCAGAGGGGAAAAGTAGCCAGGAATCGAGATGTCCCCTTTCTGATGTCTACCCGGCCCATCTGGCCCCTGCAGCGGTAGGGGGAGGCACCTGGACCAAACCAGCACGTTTGGGTTCAATTCTGCTGTTTTCTTTCCGTGATTTTATCAGTGCCTGTGGCTGCTATAACAAAGTATCACAAAGTCAGGGCTTAAAAACCCCGCAAGTTAACTACATAGTCCTGCAGGTCGGAAATCCAAAATGAGTCTCAGGGAATAAAATCAAGGTGGTGATGGGGCTGAATTCCTTCTGGAAGCTCTAGAAGGGCATCCCTTCCCTTGCCCTTTCCAGCTCCTTCAGGCTACCGCCCACCCTTGTCTTGTGGCCTTTCCTCCGTCCTCCAGCCACGTGGAAGAGTGAGTCCTTCCCGTAGCTGCCCACCGACTCTCTGCCTCCTTTGCCCTCTCACAAGTAGTAATCACAAGGACAAGCCAGGGTCATTGCTCTGTCTCCGTAACCCTGACTTCATCCTAACTGCATCATCCTTTTTGCCATGTCCGGTAACATATTCACCAATTTGGGGGATTAGGATGTGCATATTTGGGGGGTCATTATTTTGCTTATATTGTAACTTAGACAAATCACTTGGCCTTTCTGGGCCTCAGTTTCTCCATGTTTTTCTTTTTCTTCATGTGTGTGTGCGTGCGCATGCGCGGTGAGCTTTGAGACAGAGTCTCACGATATAGCCCTGTCCAGTCTTGAACTCTTACTCCTCCTGCCTTATCTCCCTCCGTGCTGGGTTTGCAAGCGTGCACCACCACACTCCACCGGTTTCTCTACACCACCTACTTTGTGATGTGTTTATCACGATCCAAGGAGATAAAGTAAGAAATGTGCTTTGCGATTTGTTAAGTTCTTTATCAAGAGAAGATTTTGGGGTGTATTTTCAGAAACTCATACAAAGTCTTTCTGGACGAGTACGTGCACAGTTGAATTCTCAAGGCATCTGCTTCATTGAACTTATTATTTCCCTCCCCAAATCAATTTGTGTTTGCAGACAGCTTGGTTCTTGCTCTGCTTAGAACCTCAGATCGGGGGTAAACTATGACTTCTAGGGAGCCCTGTAGCCAGATCTATAGCCAGGATTTTTTTTTTTTTTTTCAGTACTAGGGGTTGAACCCAGAGCCTCGCGCTTGCATGCTTTGCAAGTGCTGGACCACTGAGCTGCACCCCCAGCCCTTTTTTTTTTTTTTTTACACTTTTTGAGACAGGATCTCGCTAAGTTACGCAGACTGGCTCTGGTCTCGAACTTTCGATCCTCCCGCCTCCGCCTCCCAAGCCGCTGGGATTACAGGCATGTGCCACTGCACCCGGCTTCAGTCAGGATATTTTCACACACTCTCTGTCTGTCCTCAGATAGCGCCAGCACCCATGCATGTAGAATGGGGGAATCGGAAGCTCAAGGCTCCCCATCTATGGGGACTGATGTGAGCAGATGGCCCTGCCACTGGGAAGGAGTGGCCAGTGGTTCAGTAGGAAGAGCCCTGGACTGGGGGTCCAAGTGCCAGCTCTGCCACCGTGTGGTTGACCTTGGCCAAGTCCTGTGCATCCCCTCCATTTTCCCTCTGGTAACATGATGAGGTCCGAGAGTGGGCCCCGCCCTTGGCCATCCTTTGCATCTTCAAGATTCTGTGTGGTAGATGAAGCCAGTGGGGACTTAGTTTCAACAGGCGCCTGGTTGATTTGGGTGCAGACTGTGCCTTGACAATCCCCAAAGCCGGGAATCTGGATCTAGAACTGGATTGCTTTCACTGTTCCAGCATTTGCCAAAGTGTGCCTACGGATCTCCTGTCAGAGCCACCTTATAGTCACCTTTGTTGTTGTTGTTAGGTGCCGTTGAGTCGAGTCCGACTCATAGCAACCCTATGTACAGCAGATTGAAAAACTTCTCTATTCTGTGCTAGGCACACGATCTTATTTATGTTCAAGCCCATTGTTGCAAACACTGTGTCAATCCATCTGGTGGAGGGTTTTCCTCCTTTGTGTTGACCTGCCACTCTCCCAAACATGATGTCTTTCTCCAGGCACTAATCTCTCCTGACTACATGTCCAAAATATGTAAGACGCAGTCTGGCTATTCTTGCTTCCAAGGAGCACTCTGGTTGCACTTCTAGGACAAATCTGTTGGTTCTTTTGGCAGTCCATGGTATATTCAATAGACATCTCCAGCACCATAATTCAAAAGCATCAAGTCTTCTCCTGTCTCCCTTGTTCAATGTCCAGCTTTCACAACCAAATGATGTGACTGAAAATACCATGGCATGAGTCAGATGCACCTTCATCTTCCATGTGACATCTTTGCTTTTCAATACTCTAAAGAGATCTTTTGCCACTGCTTTTCCTAGAGCAATGCATCTTTTGATTTCTTGTTGTTGTTGTTGTTAGGTGCTGTCAAGTTGTGTCCAACTCATAGCGACCCTGATAGGGTTTTCAATGGCTGATTGTTTTGGGATTGCCTTGGGAGTGGATTGCCACGTACTTCTCCCAGTTTTGCAGTGCTGGGAATCAAACCTGGGACCTCAGAGACTGCAGAGCAGCGCTGTACCAGCTGAGCTAAATCCCAGCCCCTTTGATTTCTTGGCAATGGTTAAAATACAGATTCCTAGGCCCCATCTCCCATTCTGGGCTGGAGGCCAGGAATCAGCATTTGAGCAAGCTCCCCAGGGATTCTGCTGTGCTTCCAAATTTGAGCACCACAGCTGGGACCACAGTGTGGGTTCACGGACGTGGGGCTCACTGCCACTTCATCTGAACCCTTCCCCCTTCTCCCTGGCCACAGACAGCCCCTGTCATCCCGTCTTTCTCAGGACTGAGCCAAGCCGTGACTTCCCAGCCCCGCCCAGAGTGTCTCTCCTCGGCCACATGTCCTCAGGTCCCTCCAGGAAAGAAATCCACCTCTTGGAAAGGAGATCTTGGAATGAGGAACTTCCACATGGGAGAAGGTACGGGCAGGGGCAAGGACACTCCGGGGCCACCTCCATATTTCCTCCCGGCAGGTAGCCTGCCACCTGTCCCCAGCATGCCTGAGGCTGCCCGAAAGTCCCTCCTGCCCGCCCCATCTTTCCCTTTAAACTCTGTCATTTGTACAGCCTATTAACCTTTAACTTTATGACTACCCGAAGATGAAATACTGGCAGCATTTAAGGCTGAGAACACTCCAGACCTTACCTTCTTAGTTTGCAACAGGGGTGAAGCGCTTTCTCTTAAATCAGTCATTTGTAATATGAGTCACAGAGACGTCCCCCACAGAGAGTATTTTTGGCTCCACAACCGCGAGCTGATTCATAATACATGTGGCGGCGCTGCCCCCTACCTCCGCTCCTCCCCAGGAGAGGCACCCTTTGAATGTTCGTAGGGGGAAATACTTGAGGGATAGACCCCACCACCACTTGGAAAATGCCCACCACGGCTAGGTCTGATGCTCAAGGTCCAGCCTTCCTAAAGTTCCTGTGGAAATATGCATCGTTACTTCCATTTTCGAATGAGGAAACTGAGGCCCCAAGGGTTTAAGCAGTTTCACTAGGCTGACCCAGTTACAGGGCGATGGGGCTATGATTGAATCCTAGGTGTGTTTAACTCCAAACTCTGTGCAGATCAGATAAAAGGATCAAAGTTCCTGTTTGTCAAGCCTGGTCATACTTGAACTTTGGGTAGCAGTTGCTCTCTCACACGACTACAAGAATGATCCAGGAGTGTACTAGCCTACATGAGGAGGTGCCCCCCTGGTGGTGGCCATTGTTGTTAGGTGCCATCAAGTCTGGTCCAACTCACAGTGACCCTGTGTACAACATAATGAAACACTACCATATACTATGCCACACATGCGATCTTTTTATGTTTGAGCCCATTGCTGCAACCACTGTGTTTCTTCTCGCGTTCAATTGTGCCACATCAGCAAAAGGAGGTCCTGGGGGCTTTGCTCCATTCTCATCATTAAGATTTGTCCTACTTTGAGGAGGCCACTCTTCCCCAGTTGTCTTTTAAATGTCGTCCAGCCTGGGGAGCTCATTCTCCAGCACTATATTTGACAGTGCTTCTCTGCTACTCATAGGGCTTTCAATGGCAGATTGATTTTGGGGAGCGGGTTGCTGGGTCCGTCTCCCAAGCCTACAGTACCTGGTGTTCCCAGATGGTCTCCCATCCAAGTACTAACCAGGCCCAACCCTGCTTAGCTTCTGAGATCTGACGGGATCGGATGCCATAGTGGTACAGCTGCAGGCCTGGGTGGGTAGGGAGGGGCTTTCCGTCTGTTTGCTCTACCTACTCCTGTGTGCCCATACCTAGAATAACACCTGGTACTTACGGAGGCTCTCAACAACTTTTCGATGAATGAATGAAAATGATGAACGAAAGAAAGAGAAGATGAACAGGGACCCGGGCTGGTGGGTTCTCCATTGCTATGGAAGGGCAGCACCTGACAGCCAACAACTCGAGGCTGAGTGCCGCGGGGCCGCTATGCGTCACCTAATCCAGGATGGCTACAAGCTCACAGGGATCCGGAGCCACTACCTTGCTGCCATTGGAACCTGCTCTCCGTCAATGTCCCCTGGTAGCCCGGTTCTTTGTGGCATTTCTTTCCCATAGGACACAACTCCTGGAAGCTGAATCTATGCTGTGGCCCCCTCCAGGATCTAAGAAAACCACTTCCCTGTCAACCCAACACTGGGCTTTTCTCTCTGAAGCTAGGATTGGGGGCCTCTGGAATGACCCTCGGGAAGTCTGTCCCTGAGTGCCCCTCCCTGAGTGCTATCAGCTGTGACAGACTCTGCTCCTTTTGGCCCCCACATACTGTGCTGATCCGCCCCAGCACTCTCACTCAGTGCAAGCCATGGGTGGCAGCCAGGGCCAGCTCAGCAGACCTCAGACAGGCGCACAGGCTCCGTTTCTATGTCAGACACTAGGCCCAGCCGGGGCGTTCCTAACTTTTTAACATTTATGTAAAAGTTTCTCTCTTGTTTGGTCCCATTTTATGGTTAGTCTAAGGCCACTTTGAAAGATAATATATTGTGACTGTTATATTATTTATTTTCAAGGCAACTTATTGATTATCGCATGCTGAAAATGACAAATGGTGTCTGCGCAAGGCACGGTCAGCAGGTTCTATTAAAGAAATGATAGTATTGCTCATGGATTGTTAAAAGATTCAGTTTAGGTTCTTTATAGGTTTATATCCATCACTATTTAATGACCAAATGATGAAAAATATGAGCTGTGGGGACAATTTTTTTTCTGTGGGAGTTTTATGTTTAAGCAGTTAGCAAAATAAGATACTCCATTTTGCTGGGGGAGTGGGCGGCCGAGGGGAACGCAGTAAGGTTTTATTTCTCCAGATTTAATAAATTGTAATAATTAATGTCTCAGATATTTAACCAAGCAGGAGGAAGCCGAGAGAGCAGAGAGCTGCCAGGCCGAGAGAGAAGCCAGGAGGATTGGCACCCACGGTTCTTGCTGGGGCAGTTGCTGCCGGTCTCTACGCTGGGTCGGAGCCAGCTGCTTGCTGTGGCATGGGGGTGAGGGTCCGGGGCTTATGCAAAGGCTGAGAGGCAAAGGGCCGGCCTTGGCAGGATTGTCTTTCCCTGTGGGCTGGAAAGCGCCTGGTCAAACCATCCTGGCCTAGCAGAAAGTGGAAGAGTCCCCAGGGGTAAAGAAAGGACGTCAGGCTCAGCACACAAGCTGTCTGGAGTCTACCAAGCTGGTGCCCTCAAAGCCACGCAAGCGGGGGACCTGGGCACTCTCTAAGGGGCTCGCCAGGCTGGTGAAGGTGACACTCACTGTGCTCGGCCACAGAGAGCAGGTCTGCATGTCAGGGGCATGGAGACGGCCTCCAGCCTGTGCTGAATGCTTCAGTCAATGCTCTCCAGGGGAGGGGCGGAGCAGGCCAGCTGAGACCCCAGGCCCACTTCTCCCCTGGGGGCTGGAACAGAACAATGCTCAGGGGGCCATGCCAGCCAAGAAGGCTGCAGAACGTGCCCGGGGGGCAAGTCTATCCAGAGAGGCCTCTGCACTGAGACCCCTCCCGCCCCACCGTGGATGCCCCTGGGTGGCTCTGCTGGGGATCCTCCTCTTCCAGGGATGCTCAGAATCACACAGGGGACCCTTTTACCTCCGGAGGCCCAGAGCCTGGCCCCAAGGGACAGCTGCTTGTTAGGAGTGCAGCGTCAGGGCAGGACCTCGAGGAAGGTAAGCAGATGCAAAGACATCAGCCACATCTGGCAGAAGCTTAAGGCTGGTCCCCAATCCCTCTTTCCCCTCCTCCTGGGCACCAGCCAAACTACATTTTCCAGCCTTCCTTGCTGGCCTCCGGGCCACGGCATCCCTTGATATCTGTGGACCAGGCCTGCCCCATGAAGGCTACCCACACTTGGTCCACATTCTGTCCCTTTCTATTGGCTGATATGCACTCCCATGGGGACCCCAAAGCCAGACACTGAAGTCAGAAGTGCCTGTGCCCCCTGGCCCTGATGACAGTGGGCAAACGAAGTGGGGACCTCCCTACCTTCAGCCCTGACCCACCCCCCATCTGACGGCTTTGCACTACGTGGGTGCATGTCAGCTCAGCTTCTTTGTGGGCCCTGACTCATTCTGGGGTCTGTGAGTCTATCTCAGCTAACAACCAGAAGTACGGGGGCCAGTTCTGGGGAGAATGCCTGTATCGGCCACAATCCTTTCAGGAACTCAGCTCGAACCAGCTCAGGGAAAAGGAAATTTACTGCTCAGGTAGCAGGCAGGATCAAGACACCACTGACGTCAGACACAGGAGGACCCAGGGTGAAGATTCCCATGGCCCCACTCACCAGGCTCTATTTTGGGATCTGCTATTCTGTCTAGGGTGGCAACAGCCAATCCTCACCCACCCTTACCTCCAACAGAAAACTGCAGGCCTGTGATTGGCCCAGTTTGAATTCTGTGACCCTGTTGACCCACTCCTGTGGCCAAGCAATAGGGGCCTTCTGGTAGACCAGCCCGTTACCTCTGGCTGAGGGGAAATAGACAGGGTCTGAGCAGCCCACATCAAGGCCACTATACTGCCATCTTCTCTCTCTCTCCTTTTTTTTTTGGCGGTGCTGGGAGTTGAACCCAGGGCCTTGCGCTTGCATGCTTTGCAAGTGCTGGACCATTGACCTGCACCCTCAGCCCATTTTTTTTTTACTTTTTTATTTTTTATTTTTTTTGAGACAAGGTCTCGCTAAGTTACACAGACTGCCTCTGGTCTCGAACTTGCAATCCTCCTGCCTCCACCTCCCAAGCCACTGGAATTACAGGCATGCACCACCATGCCCAGCTTCTGCCATCTTCTGTTGATAAGGGATTCATTCTCATTTTCCAGATATCCGTTGAGGTAGAAAATGCTTCATAAACTGGAGTCGTTTGATTTTCCTCTGGCAGTGAAGTATGTGAGAAGGAGGCTTGTACTGAGGTTCATGCTATGCAACCTTGGACCAATCCCTCAACCTCTCTGATCTTCAATTTTTGCAACTTGTTTTTCAGTGTGGTTAATCACATCCCCCTGGGAAGCTGCAAGGGATAAATTAGAAGACATATGTGGAAGGTCATGGCAGGCTAGAGAGAGATGCAAGGAAGAAAGAGTAGTGTTCCCGTGAACACGTCAGCCCACAGAACCCACCTCGGGGGCTGCTTTGCCAGCTGCCCCTCCCTGAGAAAGGGTATCCTCATGTCATTGACTGCGGGTCAGATTTCCTCCCCCAGAGAGGCAATGCCCTTGGCCTTGCCCACCTAGGCAGCCTTGCTCAGCCCCAGGAGAGGTAGCAGAGTAAGGATGTGAGGCTCTCCGGGAGGACTGAGTCCCACACAGAAGGTGACTATTTCTAGTCTCACCCCTGGGACTCAGGCAGTCACAATCCAAACAGGCCCCTTCCTCCCTAATTTAAAACAAATGCTTTTCTGTGAGGACAAGGACTTGTTGGAAATGGTGTGGGCTTTGGAGGAGGCCCCGAACTGGAATCCTAGCTCTGCCCTGTTAGCTCTGTGCTCTTTGGACGATTGCTCTGTTCTCTGGGCCTCAGTTTCCTGAACAGCAAAATGGGCACAATCCTTCCTACCTCCCAGGGCAGTCGCGAGCACTGAGTGAAATGTGAAGCTCGAAAGTATGAAAATATGGATCTCATTGCCTTGCAGGTAGTTGTTGTTGTTATTGTTAGGTGCCGTGGAGTCGGTATCCGACTCATAGCGACCCTCACAGGGTTTTCAATGGCTGACTGTTTCGGGATTGCCTTGGGAGTGGATTGCCAGGTCCTTCTGCCATTTTTGCAGTGCTGGGAATTGAACTCAGGACCTCAGAGACTGCAACGCAGCGCTCTACCAACTGAGCTACATCCCAGCCCTTGCACGTAGTGGGGGCCCCATAAACCTTAGTTCCCTGCTGTCAAAAAGTGTGAGGGTAAATAGAACAGCACTTACTCATTCGCATTTCCATCATACTTGCTCCAAAACAGCTTTCCCAGTGGAGCGTGAAGATCCCATGGTAGCAAGCCATACCTTGGTACACAACCCTGCCCTCCTCTCTACTGTCACCTACGAAGGGCCAACATTCCAGGGAGGTTCTCATCCTCTTCTTTATTGCATATGTTTCCCAAGGCGCCTACAACAAATTGATGCAAATTGAGTAGCATAAACAACAGTTCACTCTCATGGCC
>VMDO01017381.1:0-45028 GCA_007922755.1 Pedetes capensis | reverse complement strand
GCCCGTCCCACTAGCCCCAGCCTAGCATGTTCGGTGGGTCTCTCAGGTCGTTAACTCCCAGACCCGTTAGAACCGGTCAGGAGAGGAATGTAGTGCTCGATCCTGATTGGCGGCGAGAAATGGTTTGAAAAGTGGCGGGCCTGGCGCTGATTGGCTAGGGCCGTAAACGGGGGGAGCGGTTGGCCCAAGAGGAAATGCCCCGCCAGATTTAAAAATAGGAAGTCAGGCGACTAGGGATTGTTCTCCAGGGGCTGGCGGCGGCGGTTCGGTTTGCCGGCGATAAGGTAACAGAAGCTTGTCCTGTCCCTCCTCCAACCAGTTTAGATCCTCTCTCTCAGCTGAGAGACCAGCTCGCGCCTGCAGCGTTGTCTCCTGCGAGCTGTAGTAGCGCTGACGCCTGGCAAGGTCGCCCCTGCTCTGTTCAAAGGAAACTAGTGCGGGGTTTGGCTGCGGACGGATCGCCCAGCTTCTTCCGCGGCGCCAAGGGAGCGGGGAGGTGGAACCCGAAGAACGCAGCTGGGAACCCGGGTGGGGAGTGAGGTGTGCAGGAAGGCAGCTGCTCCCGCCTCTCCTGGGTGTCACAAAACGGTGGAGGCACTTCCCGCCGAGGGAGTTTCTCTCGGACGTCCCGCCCTCCCTGTCTTCTTCGTCTCAGGTGTCAGACCCCAGGAGGTAAACAAGGGCGCCCCCGGGTCCCCAGGGGGCGGAGGCAGCGCCTTCTTCCCCGGCCCCGCCCCCTCCAGCCCGTCTCGCGTTCCAGGCTCGGAGCTGCTGGCCCGGATTTGAAGGCTCGGCAGTGCCCACCCGATCCCGGATCGCTGGCCAGAACCCGGGTGACTGCCCTGCCTTTGCCTGGCCTAACCTCCCCTGCGATATTCACTGTCTCGGCGCTCTCATGTGAGTGTTCTTGACAGTTGCGAATCCCGTAAAAGCGGTGGGTGCTTCCTCTCGCCCCCAATTGCATGAGCTCGCTCAGCTGCAAACGGAACTTTTTACCGACGCGCACGTGCGGGTTCTGAACCTGCGCTTTAGGGTCTGGTGAGCTTGCACCAAAGCTACCTGGCCCTACTGCTCACCAGCGCCCTGAGCTGCTTTTCCCAAGGTAGGAGGACTTGGACGCCCCACAACGGCATTTCTCGGTTGTATTGGTTACGGAGGTTTTGTTCCCGCTGCCCGCTGGCCCATGTGTTGCACTAATGGTGTCAAGAGATTTTTAATCTTCTGTCTTTATTTTTTCAGTAAGTTTGCTTGCGTTTGTTAAAACTATGCTCCTGTTTGGTTTGTATATGGCAATCATTCTCGGTAGTACTTTAGGACCAGCAGTTCTTTACTTAGATTTGTTAATTAAAAGATCGATTTTTAAAATGTATTTTCCTTGGAAATGGATAGAGGTTGCCGAACATTGTGAATGTACTTAAGGCCAGTGAATTGTACAATTTAAAATGGTTATAATGGTAACCGTTATGTTATGTATGTATGTTTTACTACAATAAAAAGAATAATGAAATGGCAGTTTTTCAAAAGGAAAAAAATTGTATTTGCTTGTTTTACTAACCATAATCCTTAGTTTGTAATATATTTGTGTCTGCCTGAAGCTTCTGTATCTACAAAATGACAGTTGCAAGTATGCTATAAAAGCACAAAAAAATCTGTTAACTAAAATTTATCGTTATTCAAATAGCAGTAAGAGATCACTAATACACTTTAAATCATATTTCAAACTTTTATTTTTTAATTAAACAAAACCATAGCATGAAATAAATTGTGCTTGCGATTTAGCTCAGTTGGTAGAGCGCTACATTGCAGTCTCTGAGGTCCAAAGTTCAATTCCCAGCACCGCAAAAATGGGAGAAGGACCTGGCAATCCATTCCCAAGGCAATCCTGAAACAGTCAGCCATTGAAAACCCTATGAGGGTCGCTATGAGTTGGAGACCGACTCGATGGCACCTAACAACAACAACAACAAAAAGTGGCATTGGTACTCAAGAACTGTTATTGAATATGCCAAGGATTGAGGTTAGCAGTAAAAATGTAAGGAAGAAATGTCATAGTCTTTGCCCTCAAAAAATGTAGTGTAAAGAGAGACACATAAGAAACAATAGTTCGGGAGGCGGAGGCCGGAGGATCACAAGTTCGAGACCAGAGGCAGTCTGTATAATTTAGCAAAACCCTGTCTCAAAAAGTAAAAAAAATGGGCTAGCGGTGCAACTCAGTGGTCCAACATTTGCAAAGCATGCAAGCGCAGGGCCCTGGGTTCAACCCCCAGTACCGCAAAAAAAAGAAAAAAAAAAGAAAAGAAACAATAGTACAACATCATAATCGTTTAAGTTGTCCAATAGTGAGAGCATAAAGGCAGTTGCCAAACACTGGGGGAAAGTAGGAAAGCTGCCTGTGAAAGTAGCATTTCACTGGAGTTGTAATGAGATTAAGCAGAGGGAGAAAAAGAGGCAATGGAAGGACAGACTTGTACAGAAACCGTCTTATTTGGAGATCGACTACAAGTTCAGTATTTCAGAATCTTAATTAAGGGATAGGGATGAATAAGGACAAGGCTGGACTGGCAGATTACTAAGAAATTTTTAAGAAAAGGAACTGCTGAAAAGTGTGAGGGAGAATGAAACTTCTGTGTTAGATGGCAGTGTTTATGGCATAATATAAATGAGGTCAGTTTCATAAGTTAGAAAGAAATCAATTCACTGTGTTCATTCTTTTCTGTGATTCCAAAGTTGTGGTCCAAAGGGTAATGGCAAAAGATGTGAGAGTCACTTATTTACATGTAAAATCTCACAAGTTAACCAACTTTTTGATGTTCATTAAAGTTTTACTTGGGGGAGTTTTAATTGCATAATTTAATAAATTGTTTTGCAAACTTCTTTATATCACTATGATGCAAATATTGCATTTATTCACATTCAAAATCAGAGGTAGTAACTGAATTCTACATTCTAACATTTCTAGTTTATAAGAATCATGATTCTTAGACCTCTTTCTATTCTTTCACTTGAACTAGCAATCATTTGGATTTGAGGTGCTATTTTTCAGAAAGTTTGTTGTTGTTGTTGTTGTTGTTTTCAAGTGTCTCACCAGTACATGCCTAGGAGAGTCAAAGAATAAGGCAAGTGGAGAATAGATAGATGCTAGACTCTCAGAAGTGTTAGAGGTTGAATTGTGTCTCCCTTTCAAACTTCATAATGTTGAAATCTTAACACCTAGTATCTCACAACCTGATCTTACTGGGGAATAAGGTTACTGCAGATGTAATTAACATAAGCTCATATTGTAGTAGGGTAAACCTCAAGTCCAATATGACTAGTGTCTTTATAAATAGAAGAAATTTGGTTACCAAAATAGGCATACAGATAAGATGATATGAAAAGACACAAGAAGAAAATTATCATTAAAGCCAAGTTGTTAGTGCCATCTAGTCAGGTCCAACTCATAGTTACTCTCATCAAGTTTTCAATGGCTGATAATTTCTGGATTGCTTTGGGAATGGATTGCCATGTCCTCCCATTCTTGCAGTGCTGGGGATGGAACCCAGGGCCTCAGAGTACAGAGTGGCACTGTACCAATGGAGCCAAACTCCAGCCCCCACAACCCAAGTGTTATTGTTAAGTGCTGTTGAGTCTTGTCCAACTCATAGCCACCCTTATAGGGTTTTCAGTGGCTGATTGTTTCAGGATTTGCCTTGGGAGCGGATTGCCACGTCCTCCCATTTTTGTGGTGCTGGGAATCAAACTCCTGACCTCAGAGACTGCAGAGCAGTGCTCTACCAACTGAGCTAAATCCCAGCTCCACAACCCAAGTAGAGAGACCTAAAACAGATTGTTCCCCCACAACTCTCAGAAGGAACCAGCTCTGCTGATACCAATTTCTTTCTTCTTCAAAGAAGAAAAAAAAATTCCTGTATCTAATCTGCCTTTATAAATGCTGCCAAGATTTCACCCGTGCCATATGTCCTGACCTAGAAGTAAATCTGAGAAGCACAGAAATGAAGTTAGATTCCCTAATCTGGATTATTTGACTTACTGCTATGACTATCAGAAAACTAAAATGTTCCAATCAGAGGTAATACTAAAAGTCTTTTTGTTTGTTTCTTGTCTTGTGATAGTTCCAAATGGGGAAATAAAGTGGTATTTCTAAGGTTAAAGCCACTTTTTTTCCAAAAACATAATCATTTCATATCTTTTTAAACCAACCCCACATATTTAGCTCTATTAAAGTGATTCATCTTTTAAAAGATGTTTATGTTCTTCATTAAAGATACAAATAAAAAGTCAGAAAAAGCTTGTGATTTAGAACAGTTCACTTTTCATTTCTAGGTATTTGATTGAAAAATTGTAAACTGAGGTTTGGGGGATAATCTTTTCCATTTGGTCCTTAAATTGTATGATCTAAAATTCTGGGGATATTATTATAACATGAAGAAATAAATATTATAATATATATTGTAACTTCTGCAATGTTATGCAGGCAGATGATTATAATTTAAAAAGATAAATATCTTGTGTCCTATGAAATCCTTTGCCTGGAAGCATAACAAATAGTTTTTAATCCAGTTACTCTAAAATAGTATTTGATGAAGTGAGAATTGATAACTACCAAAACCTTAGATGACACAATATTTTGGTCATCTTATTCTTTCATTAAAATGGCCTTGCAGCTCTTTTCCCTCAGGTGATATCATTATGTTACTTTATTTGCCAAATTATGTCTGAATTTGGCATGTTACGAACTGTAAAACATAATGTCAGCAATAAATTAATTATGAATTACAAGCAAACCTGTTTCTGGAGTAGTTCTTTATCCTGTACCTAACTATAACTAGCTATTCTGTTGCTAAACTTGAATTTATCTACAGCAGTGTCGGTCTTGCAGAATTTGGTAAAAATGATATATCATCGTAGTTACTGAAATTTCTATCACTTAGTCAGTATTCCTAAAAGTTTGTATTCTTCATAATCTGTGGCCACCTAACCATATTGGAAAGTATTAAGGAAGAGAGAATAGCATATCTCTGTGTGTGTGTGTGTGTGTGTACACACACATTTATTTATTTATTTATTTATTTGTTTGTTTATTTATTTAATTTGTGGTACTGGGAGTTGAACCCAGGGCCTCACACTTACATGCTCTGCAAGTGCTGGACCACTGAGCTGCACCCCTTGCCCATTTTTTTCACTTTTTGAAACAGGGTCTCGCTAAGTTACACAGACTGCTTCTGGTCTCTAACTTGCAATCCTCCTGCCTCTGCCTCCCGAGCTGCTGGGATCACAGGCGTGCGCCACCACGCCCGGCAACATATATATTTTTTGTAAGCCTTTCCCTAAAAGCAATAAACAATAAATTCTCAATAATTATTAGTTAACTGATATAGTTACCCAAAATTAAGTATACTTTATATAAAGTTCATAGTCTATGACTATTGTTTTCTTGAGTTGCATAGTGTAAAAGATGAAGCTTTGCACACACTTGCTTGAAGATAAATCTTCGGAGTTTAATATTTTCAAGTTGTTTTAAAGGCAATGAGAGACAAAGGATAAGCATACTGAACTATTCTCAAACAGGCACATCCAATTCTGGGTATGTCACTGATTCTGAGGCCTAACTATAGACTCACTCCTGAAATTCAATCTTGTGATATAGTTCAACAATATATTTTTAAAGAACTAAAAATGCAAGTTAAGAAAAAATTAAAGCCCACCATTCTGCTGATAATATTTTCAATGAAAAATGATAAGAAAACAAAGTTATTTTTCTTTAGAAAAACTATTAACTATTTTTGTGAGTCAAGCTAAACTAAATGTCCACCCAAAAGTTATTTATAACCGAAAGCCTCCTGCTATAATTGTTGTTGTTAGGTGCCCTTGAGTTGGTATCCGACTCATAGCGACCCTCATAGGGTTTTCAATGGCTGACTGTTTCGGGATTGCCTTGGGAGTGGATTGCCAGGCCCTTCTCCCGTTTTTGCAGAGCTGGGAATTGAACTTGGGACCTCAGACACTGCAGCACAGCACTCTATCAACGAGCTAAAACCCAGCCCACCGCTATAATTAGGGAGGTAATAAAAAGAAGACATTGCACAAATCATCTTTTAAAATACATTGGATATCCGTTGAAGCAGCCAGAAAATAAATAAAAATTCCAGACAGGGAAGAATCCTTTCTACATACGCTGATGAATTTTTTAACATTTTTGTTTTTTGTTTTTGTTTTTGTTTTTTTGTTTTTTTTCTTTTTGCATGAAACTGAGGACCAATCTGACTTTGCTTAGATAGAAAGACTTCAGTTAAGAGAAAGAATCTAGCAAGTATTTGGCAGTTGTATGGGATTACCACAATCAGCGCAAACTAGAGAAGCCCTATATATACATGTTGACTTATTTTCTACACAGACTGAAAAGATGATATGAAAATGTACAGGGTTTCTTAGAATTTAGTGGACAAAAGTCTAACTGATACAAACATGACTGTCTTCTGAAGACAGTTGCCATATTTTGCAGCTATATGCAGGCAGGAATGTGGATACAAGCTCAGGACCTCTAAAGAACAGAAATTAATTTTTTATATTCTTTCAAGGCCAAGCCCTTAATCAAAAGATGGTGACAAACCTGGTGCACTGGCACACACTTGTAATCCCAGTGACTTGGGAGGCAGAAGCAGGAGGATCTCAAGTTTGAGGCCAGAGGTAGCCTTCATAGAATGATCCTGTCCCAAGAGAAAAAAAAATTAAAGGGGTTAGATATGTAGCACACTTGCAAAGTATGCGAGAGGCCCTATATTGAACCACCAAGTACCAGGAAAAACAAACTCACACACACACACACACCCGAAAAAAACAAATCATTTGACAATGCCTGAAGAACAGGAATGAACCACAAGTAAATTGGGTCTTACTAAAACTTTGCAATCCCACCTAGACATAGCTCCACTTCTCGTTGAATTGTGATAAGCAACACTTTGTCCTTTCTCTTGTTAGGTACCACTGAGTTAGTGTCCGACTCACAGTGACTCTATGTACAACAGAGGAACCACTATTCTTAGTGCTTCTCTGCTATTCATAGGGTTTTCAATGGCTGATTGTATTTTGGGAGTAGGCTGCTGGGTCCTTCTCCCAAGTCTACAGCACCTGGTATTCCCAGGAGGTCTCCCATCCAAGTACCAACTAGGCCCGACCCTGGTTAGCTTCCAAGATCTCATGGGATTGGAGGCCACAGTGGTACAGCTGTAGTTTCTCCTATTAGAGAGGATGATTCTACCTAATGCAGTGTTAGGCTTGGATCTGAAATGCCTCCAAAAGCTCATGTGTTAAAATTTGGTCTCCAGTGCAACAATGTTCAGAGGTTGGGCTTCGGGTCAGTGATTGGATCATGAGGGTTCAGATCTGGGTTCATAATTGAATGGACTATTGGGAGGTGTTGAAACTGTAGGTGGAGGCTAGTTGAAGGAAGTAGGTCATGAGGAGTGTGCCTTTGAAGGTTGTGTCTTGTCCCTGGCCCCTTCCACTGTCTCTTTGCTTGTTGGCCCTCAGGAGGTGAGCAGCCTTCTCTATTACATGCTTCCTCCAGGATATTCTGCCTCTCCTCAGGCCCAAAGCAATGGAGCCAGCTGATCATGCACCAAAATCTCTGAAGCTATGAGCCAAAATAAATGTTTCCTCTTTGAAGTTGCTTTTCTCAGGTATGCTATTCACAAAGTTTTCATTGGTTGATTGCTGGTTTTAACAGGTAATACTCTTAAAATTTACATTATTACCCTTGTCTGTGATTTTTCTCTTCCTGAGGATTTAAGATCATTTTCCTTAAGCAGGACTGTTCAAAATGGGTTCTCTCAGCTTCTGTTTGTCTGGAGACATCTTTATTCTTAATTCTTGAAAACGTTATTTCTATATCTAGAACTCAAGTTAGCATTTTTTTCTTCAGTGATTTAAAGATGTCATTCTCTGGATTTCATAGTTTGGTTGAAAAAGCTTTTAGACTTTTTTCTCCCCTTTATTCACTGTAGTTTTTTCTTCTTGTTCCTTTTAAGATTTTCTATCTTTAGTTTTTAACACTTTGTATTATGATGTGCGGAAAATGATATTTTCTTTTTTTTTTTAATTTTTACAGTTTATTAGTCCTCTTGTGAAAAATTTGCACAATCACAGCAGATAGTCATTGTAGAATCTCTACTCCTTCACCTTTTTATTACAGTCCCCCTGACTTTTTTCATTCTGTTCTTGCATTCCTTTCTCTGTTTTCTTGAGGTCTTTTTCTTCTCATACAGGCTGTGTCTTGCCAATCTGTGTTTGGGTTCATTTTTCTTTGCATAATCCAAGGAATCATAAATCATGCCAAAGCCAGTTGTCTTGCCACCACCAAAATGGGTTCTGAATCCAAAAACAAAAATGACATCAGGTGTGGTCTTGTACATTTTGGCTAGTTTTTCCCGAATTTCTGTCTTAGGTACTGTTGCCTTTCCAGGGTGAAGGACATCAATGACCATTTGTTTCCGCTGAGGTAATCGGTTGGTCATGAACTTCCTCGTCCGGATCATTACTGTGTCATTCATGATGGCCGCTGACCATCAAGCACCCAGAGAGGAAAAGAGCAAAAATGATATTTTCTAACACACAGGGTTTGACCTTTGCTATATGTGTTAGCTTTCTGTTTCTGTGACACATACACACCCCTAAAGTGCTAACTCTGACCTTTGCCTGCTGGTGCTAGGATATGGCCTTTATTGTTGTTAGGTGCCATCAAGTATGTCTTACTCATAGAGATCCTCATAGGGTTTTCAATGGCTGATTGTTTCTGGATTGCCTCAGGAGTGAATTTACATGTTCTTCTCCCATTTTTGCCATTCTGGGAATCGAACTTGGGACTTCAGGGACTGCAGAGCAGCACTCTACCAACTAGGCTATATCCCAGCCCTCGTTGGGTGCTGTCAATTCAGGTCTGACTCATAGTGGCCCTATGTACAACAGAATGAAACACTACCTGACACTGTTCCAGGCCTGACACTATTGTAAATGCTTCTCCGCTATTCATAGGGTTTTTGATAGTTGATTGTTTCAGAAGTAGGCTGCCAGGTCCTCCTCCCAGGCCTATAGCACCTGGTATTCCCAAGCAGGCTCCCAACTGGATGGCACTTAACAACAACAACAATGACTAATGACGTTAAACATTTTATGTGATTAGGAACCATTAACCGTTGCGTTTTTTAGCATAGATTAAAACTTGGTATTCTGTGTATAGGAGGATACATTTTTGTTCATGCATGTATCTAACATATATATGTGTGTGTGTGTGTATGTGTATATATATATATAGCGTATATATGTATATATCCACACACCTATGTAACTAGCACCACAAACAGGATATAGCATGCTTGACTTGTTAGGTGCCATACAGTTGAATCTGAGCCATAGTGACCATAGATACAACAGGAAGAAACACTACCCAACACTGTTCCATATTTGAGCCTATTGTTGCAAACACTGTGTTTCTTCTCATTTTGAGTTGTGCCACATTAGTATATGGAAGCCCCAGAGGCATTACTCCATTCTCATCATTAAGGTTGACTCTACTTTGAGGAGGCAATTCTTCCCAGTCATTTCTTGAATGCCTTCCAGCCTGGGGTCTCATTTTCCAGCACTATATTTGGCAGTGCTTCTCTGCTATTCACAGGGTTTTCAATGTCTAATTGTTTCAGGAGTTGGCTCCTAGGTCCTTCTTCCTAGTCTGTCTTAGTCTGGAAGCCCAGCTGAAACCTGTCCACCATGGGTGACCCTGCTAGTATATGAAATACCAGTGGCATAGCTTTCAGCATCACAGCAACACACAAGCCCCCTCAACACAAGCTGACAGATATGTGGCAGGGCTTGACTTATAGTTTAATGTTGTTGTTTTGGGCCATCAAGTCAGTGTCTGGCTCATAGCAACCTGTGCACAACAGGCGAAACACTATTGTCATGTTTCTTGTTATTCATAGGGTTTTCAATGGCTGTTTTTTGTTTGTTTGTTTGTTTGTTTTTGTTTTTTTAGTGGGGGGAGGGGTTGCCTGGTCCTTCTCCCAAGCCTACAGCATCTGGTGTTCCTAGGTGGTCAGGTTGGGTCTGACTTATAGCAACGCTATATACAACAGAACAAAACACTCCCTGACACTGTCCCATGCCCAGCACTGTTAGTGCTTCTCTACTATTCACAGGGTCTTCAATGGTGGATTGTTTCAGGAGTAGATTGCCAGGTATTTCTCCCTACATTAATCATTAAGGAAGTATAAAATAAACCCCAGTAGATACCATTTCTCATTAGGATGACTATAACAAAAATATGGATGGTAGAAGTGTTGGCAAAGGTTTGGAAAACCTGGAATCCTAATGTCACTAGTGAGAATGTAAATGATATAGTCACTATGGAAAACTGTTGAGCAGTTTCTCAAAATTTAAACACTCCTAGGCATCTACTCAAGGGAAATGAAAACCATTGTCCACAAAGACTTGAATGCAAGTATTCAAAGAAGCTTATTTGTAATGGCCCAAAGTGGAAGTAATCCAAATTTCCATGAACTGAGGCATGAAAAAATGGTATATACATACACTGGTATACTTTGTTGTTAAGGGATATGGAGTCAGGTCTGACTCATATCAACCCTATGTACAACAGAACAGAATATTACCTGATGCCATGCCATGCACATGATCTTTTTTATGCTTAAGCCCATTGTTGCAGTTCCTGTGTCATTACATCTAGTACAGGGTCTTCCTTTTTTTCTTGCTGACTTGCCACTCTCCCAAACATGATGTCCTTCTCTAGGATTTGGGCCCTCCTGACAGCATGTCCAAAATATATAAAGATGCAGTCTAGCCATCCTTGCTTCCAAGGAGCATTGTTGTTGTTGTTGTTAGGTGCCATCAAGTTGTATCTGACTCATAGCAACCCCCATAGGGTTTTCAATGGCTGATTGTTTGGAGATTGCTTTGGGAATTGATTGCCATATTCTCCCATTTTTGTGGTGCTGGGGGCCAAACCCTGGACCTCAGAGAGTATAGAGCAGCACTCTACCAACTGAGCTAAACTCCAGCCTTGGGGATGTTAGCAGCCCTCCAAGGAGCAAAGTTATCAATAAAAAGAAATAAACATTGATATAAACTATAAAAAGGGTAAACCTTAAAAACAGTAAGCTATGTGAAAGAAGCCAGGCACAAAAACCAACTTTTTGTGTAATTCTATCTATGTGGCATTTCTAGAAAAGACAAGTATATAGAAGTACAGTGCAGAAGAGTGGCTGCCTCAGAGCTGTAGCTGGCAACAGGGATTGACTGCAGAGGCACAACAGAACTTTTCCAGATGATAGAAATGTTCTAACACTGGATTATAGGGATGGTTGCATAGCTGTATAAATTTGCTAAAAATCACTGAATCATATACTTACAATGGGTGAAATTTATGATATGTAAATTGTATTTCCATAAAGCTGGATTTTTTTGATGAAGATGGTTTTTGTTTTTGATTTATGGTACTTGGAGGCTATAACCAGGTCCTTGCATGTACTTTGCAAGTTCTCTATCGCTGACCTGCACACCCAATCCTTTTTTGTTGTTTGTTTGTATCTTCTTATGGAGGCTGCCTTTGGCTTCAAACCTGTGATCCTCCCCAGTCGCTGGGATTACAGGCATGTGCTACTACACCTGGCTGTAAAGCTGTTTTTTAAAAATCTGATGGCTTGTTTTTTTACTTGTGGAATACTGCATTCAAAATTGTCAAGGACAATTTAGACTTTAACAATGAGAGCTGCAGAATACAGTATGAAATAAAGGGATTATTTGAAGGGAAGTGAATACAACTAACCTATTTTAGGAAAAAGTAGCTAAGAGTGTCAGCAGCTCTGGAATTGCAGTAGAATTGTTAATTTGTCCACATTCAGCTGAATATCTGTTGCTTTCATATAATAGAAAAATAATTTTGTAAATACCTTTTCAATCTACTTTTTTGTACGTGTTGCCAGTTAAAGTTGTGTTGTATTAATCCTATTTTGATCTATGTCAAAGCTAATGATAATTTTAATTTTGATGATGACTTAAAATTGCAAATTCTGGTAATAAATACTCATATAAATACAAAGATGACATATTTACAACTTTGTTCTCTAGTTTTCTAATTGTGTTATTGTGTGTAGTTTGGTGTATTCACAAACAATATGAAATTTTCAGAAGTACTTTTCAAATTATCCTAGAATTTTATTTACAGTAAAGAATGTATTTATGAAAGTTGAAGATTAGACTAATGAAGAAAAGCCATGCATTGTGGCACATGCCTATAATCCCAGCACTCTACAATCCCGGTACTCAGGAGACTGAGGCAAAAGGATGGAGAGTTTGAGGCCAGCTTGGGCTACATAGTGTGACCTGTCTCAGAGGAGGAAAAAAGTGTTCTAGATCTGGTAGGATTACCCGAACTTTTAAAGGACAATAAAAATTGAAGAAGTGGTCAACAATCATTCTAGGAATTTCTGTAAGCAATTCTCCAGACAGTGATCTAACCCTTATATAGGAACAACAGAATTCTGTCTATTCAGTAACCTCTAGGCCTATGTCATTCCCATATTTGTTAGTTTGCTTACAAGGTTTTGGTCTGAAGGATCTTGGGAATGGAGTAATTGTACTCCTAGAACTGGAGACTACTGAATATGAGATCAAAACCAAGTCTATTCTCAAAATCCG
Source organism: Pedetes capensis (assembly GCA_007922755.1). Lineage (NCBI taxonomy): Eukaryota > Metazoa > Chordata > Mammalia > Rodentia > Pedetidae > Pedetes > Pedetes capensis. Next base: position 32,323 of record VMDO01017381.1, on the reverse strand, counting down.
AGAATAAAAGCAAGTGAAATAATTCCCCACAAATTTAAAATAATTTGGAGAAGATTTAACCAAAAGAATCTGTATCTCTCAATCCGCTCTACTACATGAGATCCTCTGACATCCCACACTGAAGATTCTATATTCATCTTCAGGGTCTAATATAACCTATCATCTTCCACTGCCAGGGCTTCTTCCTACTCTTCGGTCCCTCTCACCACTACAGCAGCCTCAAGTCTTTAACTTCATAAAATCATGTAAGCCTCCACACCTCTAAAATGTCCATAGAATGTCTAAAGCAGGAAGACGCTGAAAAGCATACATGCTGATTTATAGCAGAGGAGAGGAGCAACAGAAGACAGAGGCGTAAGAGGACATAGGTACAGCAATGATAGTAATAAGGAGTAATGACAAGGATAGATCGGGGGCAAATTGTACAAAATGACATATGTATGGACAGAGACTTCAGATTTTATAAACTATGTGGCTTAGACCATGAACATTTAATAAAATATGATATGCAATATCATTTAACAAAGATAAGGTTTGTTTTGTACTGTTTTAAGTGCTCCAAAAATATTAACTCACTTAATCCTCATAAAAATACCAGTGAGAAACTTGTGATCCTGCTGGCTCCACCTCCTGAGTTGATGGAATTACAGATATGTGCCACTGTGCCTGGCAGCTGTCTTCTTTTTAAAGTCAATTCTATATAGATTTTTCCAGAGTTGTAATTGTTATGATATATGTCAAGAAAGGAGATTGTGTTTTCCATAAGCTGAATACATTGAATTTCCCACAGTGCTGACTACCTTATGCTCCTCATTTTCCAGCATAGAGGCAAAATTATTGCTACCTAGTATAACCATTATATTCTAAAAGACACAGAATACATACATAGGTAGCAGTGTATGTTCTAGGAAACCAAGTGTGTCAGTGATTGCTTATTACCTTAGGAAAAAAGCAGATAGCATTAAAATTTCTGTTCTTCAAACAATGCAAGAGATTTTTTTCATCATTTTTTATTCTGCAATAAAGATACTTAGCACACCTGTGAAATTAGAAAAAAATACCAACAAGATAAATATACTATTAGTATCTTTGTTTTATAGAAGTAACTGAGGCAAAGAACAAGTACTCACCCAAGGTCACATTATTAGTGTTTAACCAGGAAAACAAAACTCACTTTGAATATTTCATTGAGAATGTTATGCCTTGATTATTGAAAGAATCATTACAAACTACTGGAAGAGCTAAAGGAGCAAAAGGAGAAAGGTACTATTACTTAGAAGTAACTTTTGATTATTGATATCATGTTAATACTAATGTTGAGCAAGAAGAGCTTCTATCTTATTACTAGAACAAAAGAGAAGTCCAGATATCCAAAACCCACAAAAGGGTTTGTGAGACTTTGGAACATAACTTTCACATTATTAGACTATCTCTCTTAGCTGTTTTATAGGAAGCCAGCATCCCTCACCCCTTATCCCTGCCACTCCTAGAGCCCGGGTAGAAGACCACATCACTGCTGAGATGGCTAGAAGCAAAAGAAGGGGGGAAAATGCCTTCTTTCTTCCTCTTGGCTTTTAATCTCCCATTAGTGGAACTGAATTGGAAATCAATTGACAAGTGAGTCAGGGAAATGCTTTTTAGGATAACAGTACCCTGTGATATAAAGGAGAGAGTAAAAGAATGAAAATGGAACTAAGAGGCAATAGACAAATAACCAGCACCTACAATTGATGAATGGCAGTTTAAATCTCATGCAGCCTGCCTCCTGGTCCATGCGTCTAGCTACTACAACATGCTATGCCCCATGTGTCTGTCAGTTTGCTGTACAGTGGGGACTTGTGCGTTGCTGTGATGCTCAAAGCTATGCCCCCAGTATTACAGATGCCAGCAGGATCACCCATGGTGGACAGGTTTTAGCTGAGCCTCCAGACTAAGAAAAACTAGAGAGAAGGACATGGCTAGCCTATTCCTGGAACAACTGGCCATTGAAAACCCTATGAATACAACAGAAACACTGTTAGATATAGTGCTGGAAAATGAGTCCCCCATGTTGGAAGGCATTCAAAAAATGACTGGGGAAGAGTTGCCTCCTCAAAGTAGAGTCTACCTTAATGACAGGAATGGAGTAAAACCCCAAGGGAACTCCATTTTCTGACGTGGCATGACACAAAATGAGAAGGAACAACTGTAAACATCCATTAATAATTGGAATGTGGATAACATTGTGAGAAATGGGAATACCAGAGCACTTAATTGTACTCATGAGGAATCTATATGTGGATAAGGAGATAGTCATTCGAACAGAACAAGAAAACACTGCCTGTTTTAAAGTCGGGAAAGCTGAGTATCAGGGCTGTATCCTTTCACCTCTTCAATCTCCATGCTGAGCAAATAATCGGAGAAGCTAGACTTTAGGAAGAATGCAGCATCTTGATTTGAGAAAGACTCATTAAAAACCTGTGTTATGCAGAGGTTGTTATGCAATCTGCTTACTGAAAGTGAACAGGATTTGAAACATTTACTGATGAAGATCAAAGAACACAGCCTTCAATATGGATTGTGCCTCAACATCAGCAAAACAAAAATCCGTACAGCTGGGTCAGTATGCAGCTTCATGATAAATGGAGAAAAGATTAAGTTTGTCCAAGATTTTGCTTTACTTGATTCTATAGTCAGCCCCCACAGAAGCAGCAGTCAAGAAATCAAGACACATTCCACTGGGAAAAGCTGTTGCAGAAGACCTCCTGTAAAGTGCTGAAAAGTAAAAAACGTCACATTGAAGATGAAGGTCTGCCTGACTCATGCCATAGTATTTTCAGTCGCACCATATGGTTGTGAAAGCTGGACATTGAATAAGGGAGACAAGGGAAGAATTGTTCCTTTTGAATTGTGCTGGAGATGAATATTGAATATTCCATGTACTACAAAAAAGGAACCAACAGAGCTCTCCTAGAATAAGTGCAACCAGAGTGCTCCTTGGAAGCTAGGATGGCTAGACTGCATCTGACGTATTCTAGACATGTTGTCAGGGGGGTCAATCCCTGGAGAAAGACATCATGTTTGGGAGAGTGGCAGGTCAATGAAAAGAAGGAAGACCCACAACTAGATTGATTGACAGAGTGTCTGCAACAATGGGCTTAAACATAAAAAAAACTGTGTACCTGGCACAGAATCAGGGAGTGTTTTATTCTGTTGTACACAGGGTCACTATGACTTAGACCCAATTCGATGGCACCTAACAACAAGAACAATATGCTATGATGCTATGATATGCTCTAACAACAGGATTTCATACATTTTAAAATTTATGGCTGATCACCACTGCAGGTGGGCAGCAAAGAAATTCTAAGAGTTGAATTCATTAAGTATTCTACAAATGTTAAGTTCTTATTTTGTGCCAAACATAATTCCATTGTATATAGAATGATGCACAAACAAAATGAAACAAAAATTAGAGAGCTCCTTTCTTCTTATTTCAGGTTGGGCAAAAATTCCCTGGGAAAGATTCCAACTGGCCTGACTTGAATCATGTGCTCATCCATTAAAGTAAGCCTTTTAGTTAAAGGGCAGATATCAAGGGAAAAAACTCCAAGGAAGTGCCCACTTAGAACTCTGAGACAAGGATTTTAGTGCACATAATTTATCTAAGGGATAAAGGAAACACCAGTAGAAGGTGGGGAAGTAAAACAAAGAAGGGAAAGCATTCAATAAAGGGTGTGGTATCGAGCCAGCAGCCACTGCTAATGACTAGAGCATGGTCTCATGGGAAAATTCTGGCATATAGTATAAAACATTGGCCTCAAAAGTTATCCCACTTGAGGGCTAAGAGAGCTGGGGTATTTGTATACCAAATCCTTTCATGGGTGAAGATTGCTAGGGTAGGGGGTTGTTCCTTGGGCATTTCCAAAAGTCCTGACCATACAGACACAGAGCTGCCTTCCTTGACTTAATAAAAAGCCATCAGGCAAATGAACACTGAAGTAGTAAAGGCCAGAGAGGCAATGGCAGGGATTGACAAGGCCTGCGACTCTCAGTTTCTTAATCAAGTAAAAATTTCCTCTGCCTAATGAAGAAAGTGGTCATGAATTTCAAAAGAAGCAATGCATCTGAAGGAATTTTATAAGGTAGAATGTATAATGCAAAGAATTATTGTTTAGAAGTTTCTTGAAGCCTGGGAATGTATATCATATTTCTAGATCTTCATAGGGCCTACCATAATGCTATGCACTGTCAAAGACTCAAATATTCATTGGATAAAAATTTCAATTTAATTAATGCCTGAACATATTATTTTCTAAGTTAACAGGTGAAATTGTTTTTAAACTGTAATTAAGAATAATAATTCGTTTCTGTTCTGAGTTTTCCATCTCTTTGAACAATTTAAAGTAGCATGGTAGTATTATATTCCTTTGTCAAACATTCTTAAAAATTAGGTCATTGTAATGAACTCTCTTAATTACCTACCAATAGCCATTTTCTCCTTCCTTCTTACTTTAAACAATACCTTGATTATAAATAAGGTATTGGTAGATTATCATAAGGATGCTGGTTTCAGTGTCATGAAGGAAAGGCAAGAAAATCAGATACCAGCTCTGAAATTATTGAGTTACTGAACCAAGTGTTTTTTCTCTTAGCCTTCTTCTTATGTGAGAAAAACAAACATAATAATCTGTTAGATGGATATTTGTTATATACTACCAGCGGTTCATAACTTTGTAAATATCTTTTTTCTTTCCTTCTTTTGCATAGCAACCCCAAGACAAGTCATTTTACTTCTGAATTAAATTATTTTAAAATAGTAACTCGTCAAAAGACCAGATGAGAAATAAGTGGTCACTCTAGTTTTAATCCTTCTGGATTCCTTTTTGACTAAAGGAAAGGTGGTAGTCGGTCACTCAGTGGCATGGCACTTTTCTGCTGTCCACAAGGTCCTGGGTTCAATCCCTAGTACCACAATTAAAAAAAAAAAAAAGGTTGTTTTTTGTTGTTGTTGTTTTTAACTGGGGTGGTGATACATGTCTTTAATCCCAGCACTTGGCACTGAGGCAGAAGGATCAACATGAGTTTGAGGCCAGCCTGGGCTAGGCTACATAGTGAGTTCTTACCTTTAAAGTAAGATGATTGCAGGTGGTTGCTCTCTCAGCTGCCATACTAATGTCTGAAACTTTCTCATGTGGGCACTTCATGCTGCTGAGTCCTCTACTTTCTAGGGTCCTTCCTGTGGCTCCACTACTATGGCTCCACTAGGCATTCTAGTGGGCCATCTCTGCAGAGGCTCTGACATATGGCAAACTTCTGCCTGAGTTTCTTTTGAAATTTCAGTGGAAACTGCCATGATCCTATGACTTAAAATCTGCATATCTATAGAACCAAACACCAAGTGGACACTGCCAAGGTCTGCTGCCTAATCTCTTTATCATGGGGTAGTTCAGTTGTACTCTTACAAGCTTTGACCCTCCTTCCCTGGTCAGGCCCAATTTTCCAAATCTTTACACTTTGTTTCCTTTGGCTCCTAAGTCTCACTGCCATTCTAACTAAAAATAGCCAAGAATACCTATCCTGAAGACTGAATGAATGCTTTGCTGCCTTGAAATTTTCTCTACCAAGAAAACTAGTCTATCATTCTTTAATTAGGTCTTCCTTAAAGCTTTAGGGCATGGACCTAATGCAGCCAAGTTTTTTCAACAATATAGCAACAATGACCTTTATTCTTCATTTCCATTCCATCCTTATTTGTATCTGAGCCTAGTTCTCTGGTCTCCTTGTCTTCTAATTCCTCATCAGAATCACCTATAATGTTCCTCTTACAACATTTTTATGATTTTTCTTGGGTGCTCCTCCAAACTCTTCCAACCTCTGTCCATTACCCAGTTCTAAAACAGCTTCCACCTTTTCATATGTAGTTATAGCAATGACCCAATTTTTCAGTAATAATTTTTTGTATTAGTCCAATATCTGTTACTATAATGGAATACCTGAGGCTGAGTACTAAAGAAAGGTTTATTTAGTTCATAGTTCTGACAGTTCAAGGGCATGGCATCACCTTTGGCTCTTCTCTGGTGAGGACTTAATGGCATCACAATGTCAGGGGCCATTACATACAGGTAACAAGAGAAAGAAAATAGGCCAGGCTTGTTCTTTTTATACACACTAAATCCCAGGAGAACTAACTAGGATCCCAGAGCAATGCCCACAGTGATATTCCACTGTGCTTCACTTGTTAAAGGAGCTACCATCTCTTAACATCACCACACTGGGAGCCAAATTTCCAATACATGAAGCCTTGGGAGAGAAACCACATCCAAACCACAGCAGCTAATTTAATTAATTTTTATCCTGTTTTCAATTGACTTCAGATAATGAATAGAATGTTATAGTTTTCAGTAGCTAATTAGAATCAATTATATAAATGTTCACACCTTCCATGACACTAAGGCTATGTCTGGAATACTCCAAAGTAGCTTACATAGACAAATATTTTTAGCATTATGTTATAGATTTTTAAAAAATTAAAATGGAAGAGTCTCAGTGAAAGTCAACATTTTATTCTAGTATACTAAAAAGAGAACTAGGGTTTAGCTCAGTAGAGTGCAGTTTTGTGTTCTCTGAGGGCTTTGGTTTGATCCCCAGCACCACAAAAATGAGAGAAGGACCTGACAGTCCACTCCTAAAACAATCCCCAAAACAATTAGCCATTGAAAACTCTATGAATAGCAGAGAAGCACTGACATAGTGCTGAGCATGGCACAGTGTCAGGGAGTGTTTCATTCTGTTGTACGTAGGGTTGCTATGAGTCAGAGCCAACTTGATGGCACCTAACAACATCCTGGTAGTCAGCCACAAATAATTTTGTACCCAGAGCAAGTTTCTAGCATTGCTTTGGAACTACATTGACTTTTCGTGTGCTTCGTACTCTGATGAGAACAAAATCATGGTAGAAGCCACAGATATAGTTAAACCATTAGACCAGGGATAGTATATCAGAGCAGATGTTTTAATATATACACTTATCCCAGCACCACAAAAATGGGAGGTCATGGCAATCCACTCCTGATGCAGTCCGGAAAAGTCACCCATTGAAAACCCTATGAGGGTTGCTATGAGTTAGACTGGACTCCATGGCACCTAAAAACAACAACAGTATAGCCAATCAAGACAGGAAGAGGCAAACCTGAGGATTTGTCAATCACTTGGAGCTAGGGTTGGAGTCTAATATACATTAAGGGTGGTAACTGTAGTTTATCCCTCTCAGAGAGAAGACTTCAGGAAGCATAGAAATATGGGCTAGAGTATCTAGTTAGCTCAGGCTGGGATTTAGCTCAGTTGGTAGAGCATTGCGCTGCAGTCTCTGAGGTCCCGAGTTCGATTCCCAGCACCACAAAAATGGGAGAAGGGCCTGGCAATCCACTCCCAACACAATCCCAAAACAGTCAGCCATTGAAACCCCTGTGGGGGTGGCTATGAGTCGATAAAGACTCGGCAACAACAACAACAACATCTAGTTAGCTCAGACATCCTCAAGAATTAGTTCATGACTATTGGCATCCTCTAGTACTTGATAGAAGTAAATGAAGCTCCTCTCTGTAGGAACGTATCATCCATTGCTTCAAATTATGTTTATACTTAATTTTTCAAATAAAAGCAACAAAAAGTCAGAAATAATGCATGGAAGAAGAGTCTAGCATGAGTCAGCACCAGCGGAAACAGCAGACAAAAGAAACTGACTTAGTCTAAAAATCACTACCCTTTCTAGATTTATTGAAGAAAAAGTCAAGCGTCTAAATTTTGTCAGAGAACTGGAAACTATAAAAAGGTAATTGTTAAGATTTGAAAAAAAAAAAAACTACATAGGAATTATAAAACTAAAAACTATAAAAAGTACCAAACTGGGTGAATTTTAGAGAAGACCAGACACAGCTAAAGAGAATGCATGAGCAGAAGACAGGTAAAAACAAACAATACAAATTGAGGGAAGGAGATACAAAATTTAAACTAAAAAAAGAAAAAAGAAAAAAGAAAAAAATGCTGAAGATAGGGCAGGAGGAATTATGGGTACAGTGGGGAGGCCTAATATATATTGGAACCCTAGAAATGGAAGAGAATAGTGGCAGAAATGATATGTGAAGACAATGGCCTAGAAATTCTGAAAACTGATAAATCCGTATTTTTCCAGTAGGGAGCAAGGTTTGAACCTAGGCCTGGTGCATGCCGAGCAAGTGCTCTACTACTGAGCTGCATCTTTACCCCTCTCCTGCTTTTTAAAATTTTGAGACAAGTCTGGTAAAGTTATTGTAAATTGCCCCTGGGCTCAGATTTGTGATCCTCCTCCCTCAGCCTCCTGTCTCCCCTGGATTATAAGAAAGTGCCACGGCCCCAGGCAATTAATCTATGATTTAAGAAGCCCCATGAAATACAAGCAGGATTTTTTTTTAAAAAAAGCAATTACTTTTATCCTAAATTTAAGATGCACAGATGTCATGCGTAGCTTTGAGTTTCCTATCATTAAATTTACTAAGTTTAAAAACTTCCAAAAATCTACTGCCTGAAAGATTATTTTTATTCAAGATTTTTAAACTGTTTATCTTCCATAAACAATGACACGCGGTAACTAGCAAAGACGCAGTTTTCAGATTAGCCACTCCCATCCTTCTACCCCGCCCTCCACAAGCACACGCACACAAGCACGCAGGAACACACACGCGTACGCGAGCACACACACGTACACACACGCGCGCGCGCACACACGTCTGCAACACTCAGGCACAGATGCACGCACAGGCGTGTGCATGACTCAGGAAATGTGGTTTCGCTCCACCCTCACCCCGTAGAGCTAAGGCTGGGAAGTTTCCGAGGAGCAGACTAGCTGACTTAGTGGGGATCCACGACCCGCTTTAAAAGCTATTAAACTCCGCCCCTGTCCAGAGCCATTGGAGGAGAAACTAAGAAGGTCCAGGACTGGAAGCGACAAATAGCCCTGCAACTGTCAAATTAACATTTGTGCGGAGGATCTCAGCCAAGAAGTCGGTTATGGGCGTTTCCTCCCCACTCCCAAGCAGGCTCCTTATTAATTTGGGTGCCTCAAAGACTGGTCAAGACGAGGTGGAGCGGCAGGATCTCAGAACCCGCGGAGCGCTAGGTTGCCTGAGTTCTTGGTTCGGGTTTCCCACAAATGCGTGGTCACACCATAACCTGTTTCTCCACATATACCAAACGGCTCCCAAAACTTTTTTCCTCACACTCATCCCACCACGCACACCCAATTTATGCTTCTCCTCAGGAGTTGGCAAGACCGTCTGAACAACTCTGCAAAATAACAAGAGCTAAATACAGTCCATCCTCTCCGGAGAGAAACGAAGCGAGAACACGCTGTAAACCCTAACCTCACACTTGGGTTTGCCCAGTGCTTTAAAAAAAAAGAAAAAAATCTGTCCGGTAGCCGCCCTATTCACGCTGGGATATGTAGTTCCTCCAGCCCTCCGCGCGTGGGATCCCAGCGCAGCGCAGGCTGGCTCGGCCTCAGAGAACTACCGTTCCCATGGTGCCCCGCGGCAGGGGCGGGGCGGAGCAGGAGGCGGGGCGTCCGTGCCTGCGCAGGTCCCGGGTCCGGAGGGAGGCGGAGGCGCAGCAGTCCAACTGCTGAAGTCTCCATGTGACGGTCAGCGGGGTCCTCCCTCCCGGGTCCCAGCCAGCAGCACTGTCCACTGTTCCAATGCCGACAGAGACCAGCAGGCCGGGGACACTTGGTGTTGCTGGACCGTGCCGTCGCCAGACGCGAGGTGCAGAGGGAATTGTCGCCGCCGGGAAGCGTGCCCGAGGGACCTGGCGGAGAGGGGCGGAGCGGCGAGGCGAGCGGGGATTTCTGTCAGCGCCGGCGCCCCTGAGCACGGAGACATGAACGGCTTCACGCCTGAAGAGATCAGCCGCGGGGGGGATGCGGCCGCCGCCGTGGCCGCCGTGGTTGCGGCTGCAGCCGCCGCCGCCTCGGCCGGGAACGGGAACGGGGCGGGCGCCGGGGTGGAGGTGCCCAGCAGCGGGATAGTTTCCGCAGCCGGGCCCCCGGGAGCGGCCGGACCGGGCCCGGGGCAGCTGTGCTGCCTGCGGGAGGACGGCGAGCGGTGCGGGCGGGCGGCAGGCAACGCCAGCTTCAGCAAGAGGATCCAGAAGAGCATCTCCCAGAAGAAGGTGAAGATCGAGCTGGATAAGAGCGTAAGTGAAGGCGGAACCTCCCCGCCCTGCCCGCCCCCGCGGAGCGCCGCGAGTTGGGCAAAGACACGGGTTGTTGGCTGGGTTCCGGGGTCCCCTAGACCTGGCTGCACTGCGGATTCGTGGCTTCTCTGCTAGGGAGCAAACAAAGTCGCTGCAACTCCGGCCGCCAGCCTCCACGCACGCACACACGCACACGCCCTGGTTCCCGTCCTCTCCGCCCCCCATCCGACTCCCGCTGCCCGCGTCTCTCCGGCGCAGTCTTCCCCTCTTCCTCCTTCGCTGTGATCTGCAAATGGAACAAAGGAGACCGCCGCAAGGACGCCCAGGAGTAGTTTTTTCTTGTCGCCAGGCTGCCCCTTCCAGAATGGAGGCGCCTTTGTTTTGCTGCCCAAGCTGGTGTTTGGCCCCAGGGAGTTAGTAGCTCCTTTCGTCTGGGGAAAGTGGAGTCCGGTAGAACCTTACCCCAAAGTCCGGGAAGATCTGGCTCGTTTCAATGCTCCGTCTCTTTCTTCCGAGCAGCGAGTGAGAGGGAAGCCGAGCTGTAAACGGCGTTAGCAGTGGCAGCTCTTAGGGCAGCTGCCTGGAACCAGGGGAGCAAGTAAGCCTCTGCGGTTTTGCAGCCCAGTTGGCAGCCATCGGGATTTCCTTTTCCGTCCTTTTTGCAGGTCTGGTCTTTTCACCATCTATAGAGTTTTTGAAAAGAACGATTGCTACCTTTCGGAGCTCTGGCTGGTGGCAAGTGAATAACAAGATACAGAACGTAGCACACGTCCTGCATATTTTTAACTTGCACTCAGCTTCCAAGTAAATGTAAAGCCTGATAGCTCAGCCCTTAATTGTGTTTTTTAAAAGGAATTTGCTGTCAATATATGAAGCCTAATGTTTCCTGCCACTTTTCAGCTCCCAAGGGTATTATATAAAGTTTTTGAAAAGTTTATTGGCGATACTTTTCTGTGGTCATGAGAAATTTTTCAAGAAAACTTGAATAATTTCCGATTGATTTAATTGAAAACAACTTTTTGCAGATAAATATTCATTTAATATGCAGAAAGAAAAGTTAGGAGTTGAAATTTGAATATAGTTAGGATATGAATTCAGTAATTCATTTGTAAAATTGGATAGTTTGTATCTGGGATATAATTGAATATTCAATTAGAAAAATTAGCATATTTTACATTAGTAAACTTTGCTGCTCTTTCACCAGAGAAAATACTATTAAGTAGCAAAATTGTAGACCACATCATTTTTCCCCTTGTCAGGTAAAAGTCCAGCAGGAATTCAAATCACTCTCACAGTAATTTGATGACAAAACCCAGAGGATTAGAATTTCTTATTCTCCTTTGCCTCCTTCTCTTCCCCAGCTGATAGTACCCCTTTCCTCTGACCCTCCGCACCTGACCCTATCCTTTTAGTAGTACTTCCAGATCTTATGTTTTAACATAGTATGGGGTTTACTTTGACTGTCTTTTTTTCTTTCTTGGTACTTGGGGGTTGAACCCAGGGCTTAGCACATATTTTGCAAGTGCTCTACACTGGCCTACATCACTAGCCCATTTTTTAATTGTTTTACCATGAGACAGGGTCTCACTAAGTTATTAGGCTACCTTTGACCTCTTAGCTTGAGATCCTCTGCCTCAGCCTCCTGAGTTGCTGGGATTTCAGGTATGTGCCTGGCTTTGACTGTCTTTATTCTTAGTAATTTACTGTGGTCTGTGCATTTTACTAATACGTAGACACATTTTTCAGTAATCATAAACAGTCTGTGAAACTTTTCTGTTGCAGGCAAGGCATCTATACATTTGTGATTATCATAAAAACTTAATTCAGAGTGTTCGAAACAGAAGAAAGAGAAAAGGGAGTGATGATGATGGAGGTGATTCGCCTGTGCAAGATATTGATACTCCAGAGGTACGTGGTTTTTTGCATGTCAAATGTAAATCAGAAATATTCCATTCTGAAACTTTGATAAAAAAGATTTGAGCACATTTAAAATGTTTAAAGCAGTTGAGAAATCTGAAAATGAACCCAAAATTAAATATAGTAATTAGCATGTATTTACACAATTTGAGTTGTTACATCTTAGTTGACAGTTTTTATAATTCTGTAATATAACTGCCTCATTTTTTGCCCCAAATGTTTATAATATTTTTCTACCCAAATTTAAACTGTTTAACAATTTATAGGTTTGATTATATAAAAGGCTTTTTAGCAATGGGATTAAATTTTTATTGTGCTGAAGTTGAAATGATTATTATGCATATCAGTGATAAATTTTCAACAAATTATATGAACTAATTCATATATGTTAATTTTTTTCTAGGTTGATTTATACCAATTACAAGTAAATACACTTAGGAGATACAAAAGACACTTCAAGCTACCAACCAGACCAGGACTTAATAAAGCACAGCTTGTTGAGGTATCTATGAGTTTTAAACTATTTAAACTTTAAACAAATCTGTTCATGCAGATAAGCAATCATTAAATGCTAATGAAATTATTAATGTACTATATGTAACAGTACATTTCAGTTAGAAAGATCAAAGCTATTAAGAAATCTATAGTGGAAGATTCCTGAAAACACTTGTCTGCCTCTTGTTGTTGTTGTTGTTGTTGTGTGCCATTGAGTCAGTATCTGACTCATAGCGACCCTCATAGGGTTTTCAATGGCTGTTTCTGGATTGCCTTGGGAGTGGGTTGCCAGGTCCTTCTCCCATTTTTGCGGTGCTGGGAATTGAACTTAGGATCTCAGAGACTGCAGCGCAGTGCTCTACCAACTGAGCTAACTCTCAGTCTGCTTCTTAGAAAATCTATTTAATGACCACTCCATCGATTTTTTTCATTTATTTATTTATTTATTTATTTATTTGCGGTGCTGGGGTTGAACCCAGGGCCTTGAGCCTGCATGCTTTACAAGTGCTGGACCACTGAGCTGCGCCCCCAGCCCATTTTTTTTTTTACTTTTTGAGACAGGGTCTCGCTAAGTTACACAGACTACCTCTGGTCTCGAACTTGTGATCCTCCCACCTCTGCCTCCCGAGCTGCTGGGATTACAGGCGAGCACCACTGTGCCCGGCACCCTCCATCAATTATATACAGATAGTGTACAGCACCTTTTAATAATGGCTTTCAAGATAATGAAAATATTTTTACCCTCATTCTAGAAATCTGTTAGTTTTAAATTTCTTATTAATCATAAATCTTTATTGAACACCTAATTGAGATATACAAGTAAATAAGCTTTAATATCTTTGTTAGAATTTAATTTTTAAAGTTTATGCAAATAAGCACCTAAACAATATTTCTGTAACTTACTGATTTAACTCTTTCAGAATTTGTCCTTGTTAATTTGTTTTACTAAAGGCAGCTGTGTTTTCTTCACATTGAGAGAAGCAAACACTTTCATTCAAACTTTTACTTATAGTTTGCATTGCTATCAAACTTCTGGTCCTTCATTGAGTCTTGAAAAGCTAACTGAATATGTGTGAGTTTTCAGGAAGTAATAGAACCAAGAAATGTGTATCTTATTAAGATATGTATAGATTTATATATTTATACTTTAATTATATTTAAAATAAATATTTTAAATTTGGAATTGAAATGTAAACATATAAAGCAGTTGTCTCATATTCTTCAGCTTGAATTTAGTAGTTATCTCATTTTCTATAATGTGCATATTAAATAAGATAAAGAGCTGGACAAGGCAATCCCTGTGACTTGGGAGGTGGAGGGAGGAGGATTGCAAATTGGAAGCCAGAGGCAGCCTGTATAACTTAGCAAGACCCTGTCTCAAGATAGAAGAGTAAAGAAAATGGGCTGGAGGTGTGTCTCAGTGGTAGAGTACTTGCAAAGCATATGTGAGGCCCTGGGTTCAACCCCTCAATACCTCCAAAATAAATAAGAGGTAAATAGAAGTTATACTTGTTTGGCAGAATGCTCTTTAATATTGTTAAAGTTCAACCTATTAAGTATTTAGCCAGAAGTTCTTCTATATTTCTTGCCTAGGCAACAAAAAAATATGTATTTTTTAATTTGATTTAAAAGTCCTTTTTTGGTTATTCAATACCTAAATATATAGATATTGCCTACTGTGATAAAATATTTCAGGTACTAATCAAGTAAAGTTGCCTTTGTTCTGCAACAAATGAAAACCAAATATATCTATGTCTAAATATGTATGTTAATGGATAACATCTAAATATATATGTTAATGGATAACACAAACCTCAGATTTTCAATAATTTGACCTCTGAAAATAGCTTTATTACTTTAGTGCTAATTTCTGGCTTAAAAATAGGAGCTCTTGCCTGTTGCCATGACACATACCTGCAATCCCATTGATTTGGGAGGCTGAGGTGCAAGAATCTCAAGTTTAAGGCCAGAGGCACCCTGCACAATTCAGCAATCTATTTCAAAGTAAAATAACAACAACAACAACAAAATGAGAGTTGGGCATATGACTCAGTGAAGGAGCACTTGCCTAGCATGCAAGGCTTTAAGCTCAACCCCCCAGTACTACAAAATAAAATAAAATAATAAATCTTCTACAATTTATATGTGTACATCAGCACCACAGTTTATTATTATTCTGTCTGTAGTTGCAGTGCACATGTTAGATTACAAAATAAAAAAGATAAGAAAGCAAGTAAACAGTCATAAGTGAGTATCCCTCTTTTTCCTTTCATTTTCCATTCATAATTTTTATTCAAAAAAATTTCAAGGAAGTTTTACAAAGAATACTACCAATGAATGAATATAATTTGCAACAAAGATATTTATAAGATACTTTATGGTTTGTTTCTTTAGTAACAATTTTTTCAACTTGATATTAATGTTTTTCTATAAAGAAAGTCTAAACTACTCCTCACATGATGCACATATCTTTTTTGTTATTTTATTGATATTTAGAGTTTAAAAGTAAAAGTATTTACTTCCTAATCTAGATTCCACTTATAAAATTTAAAATAAAAGGAAAAATACTTTTAATCAATGTATATTTAGTTGAGTGGTCCAAAGGGTTCTTTGAAATCAGACTCTTCTGTTCGTTGCATCTTATTTTTATTTGCCTTTTGTCCTGTCAGTATTTTGTTACATGCAATGTAATTTTTTTTAAAAATAACACTTATCATTACATAGTACTTTTGTTGAAACAGTATCTTTAACCTAGTTTATGAAGTCTGTTATATCTAAAATTTAATTTCCTCAATTTTTTTTTTTTCTTTATAGATAGTTGGTTGCCACTTTAGGTCTATTCCAGTGAATGAAAAAGACACCTTAACATATTTCATCTACTCAGTGAAGAATGACAAGAACAAATCAGATCTCAAGGTTGATAGTGGTGTTCACTAGGAGATAACATTCAGACTTATACTTGGATATTCATATGTTAAGAAGGTTTTTTCACATGTAGAAATGTTCCCTGTGTATTTTTTCTACAGAGGATTTTCTCTGGTTTTATTTTCTTTGTTTCTGACTCTAATAATTAGTTGGAAACTCGTGTAAAATGAGCTTCCTAGATTAAAAATATTTTAAATAAAAGTTATTACTCTTATAGTTGCTTCAGTGTATTTATTTTGTGAAACTTGATTTTTCTTTTAAATTGATATTTAGGAACCAGTATTAAGATTTTATGTAAAGCCCCTTTGTTTCATAACCCTTTCATTTAATTCTAAGAATTTAACAGGTTAAGGAGAAATATCAGATAAAACCGACTTGCTTCCTCTGAGACAATCTGATTTGGAATTAAGGATATCCTAAATAGTCTTGGGCTGGGATTTAGCTCAGTTGGTAGAGCGCCGCGCTGCAGTCTCTGAGGTCCCGAGTTCAATTCCCAGCACTGCAAAAAGTGGGAGAAGGACCTGGCAATCCACTCCCAAGGCAATCCCGAAACAGCCAGCCATTGAAAACCCTATGAGGGTCGCTATGAGTCGGATACCGACTTGACGGCACCTAACAACAACAACAAATCATCTTATTTTTTTATGTACTTTATAGGGCTAGCAGATTTACAAAACAGATTTCCACTGTCATGCACCTTCTTTTTTATTTCCCTTTTGTATTATTATTACTTGATGAAGTATCAAGAAGAATAGTTTATATGCCCACTTCTTTCCAAAGAAGCTTTAATATGCTGCCAAAGATAAGCACAATGCTGAAAGTTAAAATAAGAACATGGAATTAAGTAGTTGTTTCTTAGAATTTTGTCATAGAAAAAATATTTACATGGTATGGAAATAGAAACTCTGCAGTGTCCCTTAATTTTTACTCAGGTTCTGTCCTGCTGGCATTGCAAATTAAAACTGAAATCGGAGCTGGGCACGATAGTGCAAGCCTGTAACCCCAGCATTCAGAATGTGGAGGCAGAAGTTAGAGAGGTCTAGTTATCTAACAAGCTTTTCATTTAAATTTTGATTATATTAGCTCTAACTTGGTTTGTATTATTTTTCCTTTTTTCTGTTTCTCTGTTTTCTATCATCATTAACCTCTATTTTTCCTGAGATTGTATTGCTTAGCTAAATTCTCATAATTACAAATCAGATGTGTAGCTCATGACATGAAAAAAAAACAAACAGAAAACAGCTCCAGGGAAATGTTGAGATTGGTTGCGAATTTTAGGCTAGAAATAGGTAAGACCATTAATATAGCTCAAAGCTTCTCAGGGTTGACATATGAACCTGATAATTCTTTGCTGAGGGATGCTGTCTTTGTCGTAGGAAGATTAGAAGTGTCTGTGAATTGCACCCATTAGGTGCCAGTATCTCTCCTAAGGTATAACAGCCAAAAATACCTCTAGACACTGCCAAACATCCCCTTGGGGACAAAATCGACCACTGGCTTGAGAATCACCAATACAGCTGTAGTACTACATCTAAAATACTGGTTCATTAGAAGATGAGTATGCATATTTTCAAGTGTTCTGAGTTATACTGACAGCTAGAAAATATGGTGAGCAATAAAGCAGCTGGTCTTTGTTCTTGCTGTGACCATTTAAAGATACACTCACTATTTCATTGATAAGCAGAGACTCTGATAATTGGTATTATAGAAACCTCCTACTTCAGATTTTTCTTAGCTATGTGAAAATGAACCATGTAGCTATTAGATGTGGTATTTTCTTTGAAGAAGTTATCGTTTCCACTTCCTATTTTTATCTAATCCACAGAGACTTAATTTTTTTTCTTTTCAGTACGGAGGGATTAAACCTAGGGCCTTGCACAGACGTGCTTTACAACTGAGCTCCACCCCTGTTGTTGGAAGGTGCTGTCGAGTTGGGTCCAATTCATAGCAACCCTATGTACAGTAGAGCGAAACACTCCCCGATTTTGTGCAATGCACATGATCTTATTTATGCCCATTGTTGCAGACACTGTGTCAATCCATTTGGTGGGGAGTTTTCCTTTTGTTTGTTGACCTGTCACTCTCCCAAACATATTGTTCTTATCCAGGGATTGGTCCCTCCTGACTACATGTTCAAAATACGTCAGATGCAGTCTAGCCATCCTTGCTTCCAAGGAGCACTCTGGTTCTTCTAGGACAGATCTGTTGGTTCTTTTGGCAGTCCATGGTATATTTAATATTCATCTCAAACACCATAATTCAAAAGCATCAATTCTTCTCCTGCCTCCCTTGTTCAATATCCACCTTTCACAAGTATGTGATGCAACCAAAAGTACCATGGCATGAGCCAGGAGGCAACTCTTCCCCAGTAGTCTTTTGAGTGCCTTCCCACCTGGTGGGCTCATTTTCACGCACTATATCTGACAGTGTTTCTCTGCTATTCATAGCATTTTCAATGGCTAGTTTCTGGAATGGGTTGCCAGGTCCTCCTCCCTAGTCTGTCTTAGTATGGAAGCTCAGCTGAAACCTGTGCACCGTGGGTGACCCTGCTGGTATCTGTAATACTGGTAGCATAGCTTTCAGCCTCATGTGGTTGTTAGGTGCCGTCGCATTCCACTCATAGCGACCCTTATAGGGTTTTCAATGACTGATTGTTTCAGGATTGCCTCGGGAGTGGCTTGCCATGTCCTTCTCCCGTTTTTGTGATGCTAGGAATCAAACTCGGGACCTCAGAGACTGCAGAGCGGTGCACAACTACCAACTAAGCTAAGTCCCAGCCCCTTCAGCCTCATAGCAACACACAAGTCCCCAGAGTACAGCAAACTGACAGACATGTGAGGGGAGCTGCACCCCTAGCCCCTTCTTATTTTTTATTTTGAGACCAAGTCTTGCTAAATTACACAGGCTGCCTTTGTTTCAAATTTGTGATCCCATTGCCTCAGCCTCCTGGGTTGCTAGGTTTACAGGCATGCACTACAGTGCCCAGCTTAAGATAAATTTTTTAAATAAAAACTTGACTATGCTTACTTTCTCCTATAAAAATATTTCGAGAAAATAAGCTTGAAATTATTTGTGATACAATTTGAATCTAAAATGCCCCCCAGAGGTAATATATTTGAACATTTTGTTCCCAGGTGTTGGCACTGTTAGTGGAGGCTATGTAACTTTGGGAGATAGGATCGTAGCTTTGCAGAAGCAGGTCCCTAGGGGCTGTGCTTTGGAGTTTACCTTGGACCAGGGGTTTCAGGCAGGCTCTGCTACTGATGTGTCATGACATAAGGTCATGTGCCACAAGCCCCTCTGCCACTTGCCCCATTGCCATATGCCTACTCTGCCTCTGTGGACAGAAATCTTCAACTGTGAACCCCTACTAAGGCATTCCTCCCATAAGTTTGTTTTGGTCAGTTTCTCTGCCACAGCCACAAATGAGCTGACTGGCACAATTTGCCTTTTTCAAAGGATCTGTTTATGCACATAATCTTTTGCCAGTAAAGTTAGTTTCATATAATTGTCTGTATAATAAAATGTATAAAAAGTGAGAGAATAAGTTCTTGGGTGGTGATTATCTAGTAAAATTAAATCTTTGTTAGAGCAATTTAAAATATGAAAAGTAGAATCTTGTAAATTGAGAACTTCTAGAACCTCACTAAGGTTGAGTAACATGAGAAGCTACAATGTAAAAGTTTAATATAAAGATTTTAATTCTATGCATTTCAGTTTTAAAATTATGAATTCACTGGAAACCTTTATCCATATCTAAACAAAAAACACATAACTTCATAGCTCTATAGGAGTGCAGGTTACTTTTAAGTGTTAGAATGTCAAGAAAAGAGTCCAAATTTAACTACCATTGGAGTAGGATGAAGAAAGCATACTGAATGGTTACAGAGGCTCAAGAAACACTGGGGTCCAAACATTAAAGCACATGACCTTTGGGGGACATTTTAGATCCAGATCATGGCCACTATAATGCAATAACACTTCACACTCAGATAACTAACTTTTTAAAAATAATGTAGCAAAAGGAAAAAATTATTATCTGAAATACATTTTTAAAAATGAGCTGTATGTTATTTCTACATAATTTTTCAAATGTGCAATGAAATGTGTACAATATACAGTCAGTCATTTCTAAAGCATACAATTTGATGTTTTCACAATATTGTACAACCACCATCTCTAACTTCAAAACATTTTTCATCACTCCAAAATCCGTCATACATATCACTTCCCATTCTTCCCTGTCTCCATCCCCTGATAATCTGTAATCTGCTTTTTGTTTCCATGCCCATTATGGATATATGAAGGAAATCATGCAACATATATCCTTCCATATCTGACTTCTTTTGCTTAACATGTTTCCAAGGTTCATCCAAGTTACAGCATGTATCAGTGTTTTGTTCCTTTTTAAGGATGAATTCCATAGCCTCCATAAATAGCACCACCAACTGGGGTCCAAACATTAAAGCACATGACCTTGGGGGACATTTTAGATCCAACCCATAACAACTATAATGCAATACCACTTCACATGAAGGATGGTTTTAATTAAGAAAAAAAAATGAAATGCAAGGCTTGGCAAATTGGAGAAAGAGTAGCCCTGATTCATGGTTGGTGGGAACTTAAAATGTTCAGCTACTAGGAAAAGTGTGAAAGTCCCTCAAAAAGTTAAGTATAGAACTATCTTATTTCTCAGCAATTCTATTGCTAAGTATGTATCTAAGAGAAATGAAAATATGTCCCCAATCCCGAATTCCCCATTATATCTATATACCTATAATTTATTTGTTTATCTGCTGATCAACACTGAGTTTGTATCTTTGGCTATTAGGAAGAATGCTGCTATAAACATTCCTATACAAGTTTTTTCTGTGGACATATTTTCATTTCTCTTAGATACATACTTAGCAATAGAATTGCTGAGAAATAAGATAGTTCTATACTTAACTTTTTGAGGGACTTTCACACTTTTCCTAGTAGCTGAACATTTTAAGTTCCCACCAACCATGAATCAGGGCTACTCTTTCTCCAATTTGCCAAGCCTTGCATTTCATTGTTTTTTCTTAATTAAAACCATCCTTCATGTGAAGTGGTATTGCATTATAGTTGTTATGGGTTGGATCTAAAATGTCCCCCAAGGTCATGTGCTTTAATGTTTGGACCCTAGTTGGTGGTGCTATTTATGGAGGCTATGGAAACAGAATCTAGCTTTGCAGTAGTGAGTCACTAGGGGCAAGCTTCTGAAGGTTTTTACTCAGACACATGAGTCTAGTTGCTCTGTGTGCTCTCTGTTTTCTGATCATGAAGATGTATGGTCAGTAGTTGTCTGTTTTGCCCTTGTTCCATAGATCTGATGAGGCTGAATTTTAAAGTAATGGACTAATTAACTTGGTGGAGGAAATATCAAAACGACATAATGTTCAGGCTCTATGTTGGTTATTGCTTGCTGCATTAAGCCAAATTTATGATGAAGAAATGATAGAACAAAAGGATCTGAAAAATGTGCAGTTTAAATAGAAAAGCAGCTGGACACGGAGGCTCATGCCTATAATCCCAGCAACTCAGGAGGGTAGAGGAAGGAGGATGTCAGGTTTGAAGCCAGAGGCAGCCTGCATAACTTAGTGAGACCTTATCTCAAGAAAAGAAATTTTAAGAGGGGCTGGGAGTACAGCTCAGTGGCACAGTGCTTGCATAATATGCAAGAGGCCCTGGGTTCAGCCCCCATTACCATAGAAAAAATTTTTTAAAAGAAAAGAAAAAAAGCCAAGGTGGCCAGCTTTTTTTTGAAGTTGCTATAAACGAGGATTACTTGGACAAGAAGGCCATAATTGTTTAAGAGATGAGGTACAGTAAAGGGAAGTCTCAACCTTTTCATTGAGACAAAAGAAATTCCCTCAGGGCACAGAAGGAATTAGCCAGACCCCTCCCGTCTAAGGCCCCAAGGTGTGAAAGTAAAAACCTATTTGAAGGGAAAGTGGCTGAAAAAGCAACTGCCACCTCAATGCCCTGCTTCAAGGGGGCCGCCCAGGGAAATGGTTTCTCAGCCTGGGTATATAGAGGCCACCACTACAGCCATGATCCAAAAGAGCCTACCTACCTCTCAAGCTAGAAGCAATCCTTTACAACATCCACATGTGCTAATTTTTCAGGCATGAAGAATGCAAGAGTTAAGAGGGTATGGAGGCTGTTGCCATGGTTCCAGAAGGTAGCCTGTGAGACCAGGCAATGTGTAGCAGGGTTGGAAACTGTGCAGGGACCCCTGAAGGGCTGATGTGTGAAGCTTTGAGGGTGGAACCTAAGCAGTAAATGGAGACCTGAGGATATTGGAGATGCCAACATCATGAAAGGTCTGCCTGTAGAAGCTGCTGGCAAGAATCTGAGTCAGCCTATTAGGTCTGTGTGTGCTGCAAATGGCAAGGCCAGAGGG
Source organism: Pedetes capensis (assembly GCA_007922755.1). Taxonomy (NCBI): domain Eukaryota; kingdom Metazoa; phylum Chordata; class Mammalia; order Rodentia; family Pedetidae; genus Pedetes; species Pedetes capensis. Next base: position 10,353 of record VMDO01017381.1, on the reverse strand, counting down.
GTAGAACTTTGTGAGGTTATTTGAACCCAGATGATGCCAGATGTCAGATAATGTTGCATGTGCCAAATGCCAGACATGAAGCCATAATTTGTCCAGCAAGATATCAGTCTTGCTATGGACCAATCTTTCCTTTCTGTGCCCCAATTTCCCCCACTTTGGGAATGGGAATGCTTATTCTGTGCCATTGTGTGTTAGAAGTATGCAATCTGTCTTTTGTTTTGCAGGAGCTCACAGTTGAGTTTGCCTTTCATCTCAGCAGAATTGGTCTTAGGCTTCTAAACACTGTTGAGAATGTTAAAGACTTTGGGGACTCTTAAAGTTGGACTGAATGCTTTTTGCCTTATGAGATGATCATGGATCTTTGGAGGCCAGGAGTCGAGTGTCATGGTTTGAATCTAAAGTGTTCCCCAAAGGTCCCATGCTTTAACATTTGGTCCCCAGCTGGTGGTGCTATTTGTGGAGGTTATGGAAACTTTGAGAGGCAAAATCTAGCCCTGCAGAAGTGGGTCACTTAGAGTGGGACTTAGCAGGTTTTCACCCAGACCTATGGATCTAGTCTGTCTTTCTCCCTGCATACTGCTCATGAAGGTGTAAGGTCATCTGCATTGGGCCTTGTTGAATGCCACCATCACATCTGTCCTGATCTTCTAAGCGTGAACTCCCAATAAATATCTCCTTCCATAAGTTTGCTTTGGTCAGTTTCTCTGTCATAGCAGCAATGATATGACTAATACAATTGTTTTGATTTGTATATCTTTAAGGATCAATATTATTGAAAATCTTTTCATGGACTTGCTGGCCACTTGTATGTCTTCTTCAGAGAAATGTTTATTCAAGTCCTTTATTTTTTAATTGGGATGTTCCCCTTTTTATTGAGTTGTAGGAGTTCTTTTATCCTGGGTATTAAACCCTTATCAGATGTATGATTTGTAACTATTTTCTCTCACTCTGTAAACTCTCTTGCCACATTTTTGATAATTGTTCTTCAACACACAAAAGTTTAATTTTTATGTAGTCCAATAAAACTAGTTTTTCTTTTGCAGCTTTACTTTCAGCATCAAATCCAAGAATCCATTGCCAAATCCAATTAATGCTTGTTTTCTTCTAAGAGTGCTATAATTTTAGGTGCTAAGTTTAGATTACTGAGCCATTGTACTGTCAATTTTTATGCAGGGAGTTAGGTTAGGTAAGGGTCCAACTTAATTCTTTTGTATATGCATAGCCAGTTGTCCCAACACCATTTTATAAAGAGACTATTCTTTTCTCTTTGAATAGTCTTGGTACCTTTGATGAAAATCACTTGGCCATAAGTGTTGTGATTTATTTCTGTACTTTCAAATCTATTCTATTGGTCTATACCTATAAGTCTTATTACAAGTTTTGAAATCAGGAAGTGTGACTCCTACTTTGTTTTTCATACACACACACATATGTATTCACATACACATACACACACACATATATATGTGTGTATATATATATACATATATATGTATGTGTGTATATATATATACATATATATATATATATATTTGCTTATTTATTCAAGGTCCCTTGAAACTTCGTATGAATTTTAGGATTGGTTTTCCATTTTTTTCCAAAGGTTCATTAAAATTTTGATGAGAATGCATTGAATCTGTACAGTGTTTTAAGATTGCCATCTGAACAATAGTAAGTATTCTAATACATGAATGTGGGATGTCTTTCCATTTACTTAAAGTCTTCTTTAATTTATTTTTGAAATGTTTCATAGTTTCCAGTGTACACATCTTTCATTTCCTTGGGTATATTTATTCTTAGGTATTTTATTCTTGTTGGTGATATTGGGAATGAAATTGTTTTTTTAATTTCTATTCTGTATTGTTCATTGGTGGTGTGTACAAACAACTGATTTTGTGTGTTAATCCTGCAACTTTGCTGAATTTATTTATTAGTTCTAGCAGTTTGTTGTATGTGTGTATTACATGGGATGGTTTGTGTATGTAGAATCATGCTACATGTAAATAAAGGTAGTTTTACTTTTTTATTTCTTCCCTTCCAATTTGGATGTCTTGTTTTTCTTTTTCTTGCCAAACTGCTCTGTCTAGGACTTCTGGTACTATGCAATGTTGAATAGCACTGATGAAAGCATTTTTGTCTTTTTCCTCTTCTTCAAAAGCAATTTATTATGGAAAGAACTTTTGTACTTATCAGCAATTATGAGGAAGTTAAAGGTTGCAAATGACCCATTAACATTCCTATCTTTCCCTTCTTCCAGTAGTTGTTGTACATTGTTCTGGTTTTCCATATTACTTATAATAGTCTTTTAGGAGCAATCTCAAAAAACAAAAATATTCAGAGTCCCTATGGATTGTGATGAGGAAAAGAAGATTTTGATCAGGAAGAGATGAAGTAGCAGTAGTATTAGCGCCACTTTTGTGTTCTGCAACATGAGACTTGTAATAAGGACAAGGATACAGAAAGTCAAAAATAAAAACATAGAATTGTTATTCAAAACACACTTAGCACATATGATCTATCTCAAATGTACAATTTTGCATCCTATCTAGAAGAAATTTGCTTTCCAAAAAGGAAATAGATTAGATGATGCTATTAAACAATGAACTAGTGAGGACTCTAATGCTAGAGTAAGACTGGCCATATTCAGTCTTATTGAACTTTTACCCATAAAACAGGGATAAAAACAATATCTACTTCATTCAGTTATTGCAATCATAAATTTTTAATAAAAGCTTAGTTGTCTTTTTATAACTAATATCTGTTGGAAAAATAAAGGATCTATTTGTTAATATGATTGAATGAAATGTTTGCATTTATTTAAGACTGGGTATTGCTGAATAGCCCAGTTGTTGTTGTTGCTAGGTACCATCAAGTCAAGTATGACTCATAGTGACCCTATGTACAATGAAATGAAACACCACCCGACACTGTATGATGCCTGGGACTATTGTCAGTGCTTCTCTCCTATTTATAGGGTTTTTGCTGGTTGATTGTTTCAGGAGTGGGCTGCCAGGTCCTTCTCCCAAGCGCATAGCACCTAGTATTCCCAGGTGATCTCCCATCCAAGGACTAACCAGTACAACCCTGCTTAGCTTCTGAGATCAGATGGGATCAGAACAGGCTGCCTCACCATCCTCCTGCCTCAGCCTTCCAAGTGCTGAGATTACAGGAGTGGGCCACCACACCTGACTGAAATGTATGATTTTAAAAACATGTTAACTGAATCAGAGAAAGTTGCCTGAGGTAAATAATATTCATGTAATATAAAGAAGGATGTGTCCGTCTATAATACATTAGTTTCTAAAAGAATATAATTGAGGTTCATATTACAGTTATTTCCAGAAAGGAAAGAATGTAAGGGAGAATATAATCTACAAAATTCCATTTATTAAATATTTGTTGTTGTTGTTGTTGTTATTGTTAGGTGCGGTCAAGTTGGTGTCCGACTCATAGGGACCCTATGTACAACAGGTAAGATAGGATTGTCAGTGCTTCTCTACTATTCATTGGGTTTTCAAGGGCTGATTGTTTTGGGGAGTGGATTGACAGGTCCTTCTCCCAAGCCTACAGTACCTGGTGTTACCTGGTGCTCTCCAATCTAAGGACTAACCGGGGCCGACCCTGCTTATCCTCTGAGGTCTGAGGGGATCAGACAGCACAGTGGTGAGGTTTCAGGCTATTAAATATTTAGCTTTTGTCAAATAGTATTTTTCTTATCAGATTTTGATTGTAGTAGTAAGGGACCACTTATTAGCCATTTTTGCCTTACATGTGCCCTCATGCTGATGTGTCATTTAGAAATAGAGATAATAGGTTGTTAATAATTCTTCACCCTCGGTAGAAAATGAAACAGATTTACTGATGATTTTATTTACTTATTCTGCGCAATGTTGTAGAAGGGATCTAAGACTTCCCTTTTTCAGTTAATCTGGTTTTATCTCCAGTCAATTTAGTGAATGAAGACCAATTGAATCACATGCTATCTTGAAAAAACAATTAATTTGAATTATTTTTTTTGCAATTCCATTTCTTCATATATTTTGTAGGAGGTTGGTCGTAATATTTGAAAACATGTTCTGACTTTTATTTGTACAGACTTTAAGAGGAATCACATTGTGATTACCTCAAAATTATTTGACCCAGCCTAATCACACTTACTGAACCCTGAATACTAAATGGATACCAGATTGTGTTCTGGATGGGGTCTTGTGAAGCCTATCAGGAAACTTCATGGTTGTGTTTCAATAAAATAGTGTCACTTTTTGTCACAAAATTGTATCTCGTACATTGCCTGCATAGTGTGTTGTTTCTCAAATTTTCCCCACAATAGTTTGTACAGCACCCTCCTTCTCTGTAGTTTCATATTTATAAATAATTGCTTACAATGATTACAGCTTTTTAAAATCACAAATTCTGAGAGACATAGCTGTCTTATTCATTACTGTATCTCCAAGTCTTAAAAATGGCTGGCATTTGCTGTTAGGTGCTACCAAATCAGGTCTGACTCACAGCAACCCTCATAGGGTTTTCAATTGCTGATTGTTTCAGGGATTGGATTTCCATGTCCTTCTCCCATTCTTGTGGTGCTGGGGATTGAACCCAGGTCCTCAGAGAGTACAGAGCAGCACTCTACCAACTGAGCTAAATCCCAGCCCCCAGGCACTTAGCAAGCATGTAATACTTTTTTTTACATGACTTTCTGAAATTACCCCTAATGGCCACTATAAGTCAACCTTTACCTCTTAAAATATGCAGACATAGTCTAAAGCTATCTCCTCTAACCACCAGGAAATATCTCTGAAGTCATTTGTTTTATTTACTTTCAAATATTATGTGATTTTTAAATTCTCACCCATTATTTGTCTCTTTTAATATACATTTTGTTATGCTCAAGAAAAATTTATTCTTCCAGGATATATACCACAGTTTTAAGGTACAACTGTGCACGTAAGTGTGTGTGGTATATCAACTTTGGAATTGGAATGCTGTTCAAATTCTGCCTTGATTTTTAGCTAATATCACAAACGAGTTAGAAAAATGCTTAGACTATTACTTCAAGGATCTTTGTTGTTTTTTAAAACAGTAAAATCAAAATGTACTTAAAATAGTTGGCATACATAATATATACTTAATAATTGGTTCCTCTTTTCCATCTTACTAGAAAACTTCTATTTTCCCTTCCAAGTTCAACTTACACCTGGTTCTTTCCATTAAATATGTATGGCTAAAAACTATCAACTAACAACTGAAAATATTCTCAATCTTTGAGCCAGGAATATGGCTATCCTCTGGGGGACAGACTCCTTCTACTAACTGTAGTGAATGGCTCATAAATGAAAAATCTCTAGGCAAAATTTTAATCAGTGCTAACAGTGTCTACGGAGAAAAATTAAATTGGACTAAGTTTTATTACTGTTTGTTTAACACAGGTTTACTTATCCTAGACAAGTAAGACTTTATACACTCTATGTTTTTATTGCACTGGATAGAAACTATAAATGCAATTACACTGAGATAGTATAGTTTGTGGGAAATTAGCGATGGTGTCTCTGGAAGACATGAAGATTCTCAGTGATTGTTGCAGGGAATCACAAAAGAGATCTCTGGTCCAAAGAAGACATCTCTGAAAGAAAAGTAGAACATCAATTAATTTCACCTGAAGCTAAGACATATGTTAGTCTTTTTCTGGGTCCCCAGGATTTCAGATATGACTATTCTTTTTTTAGGTGAATAGAGTAAAAAGAGATGAGTGGAAGAAGGACTTGCCACAGGAGCAACAAAGACCAAAGAACATAATTTATTCTTTAACTTTCCACCATTTACCATTGATTTTATGCCACCAGTTATCTATAAAGAAAAGGAAAAATTAGGTAATTTAAAAACCTTATAATTATACATAAAATTTCATTTCTGTAATGTGGAGATAGGGCTGGGATTTAGCTCAGTTGGTAGAGCGCTGCACTGCAGTCTCTGAGGTCTTGAGTTCAATTCCTAGCACCAAAAAATGGGAGAAGGGCCTGGCAATCCATTCCCAAGGCAATCCCGAAACAGTCAGACATTGAAAACCCTATGAGGGTCGCTATGAGTCGGATACCGACTCGATGGCACCTAACAACAACAACAACAATGTGGAGATGGACCATGAAGTTTAAATCTGTAGGTAAGAAACAGAACATTAGACATTTTTTATTGTTGTTAGATGCTGTTGAGTTGGGTCCAACTCATAGCAGCCCTATGTACTACAGATGCAATACTCCCTGACACTGTTCCATGCCCAGCATAGTGGTTCTCTGCTATTCACAGGGTTTTCAGTGGTGGATTGTTTCAGGAGTGGATGACCAGGTCCTTCTCCCTAGCCTGTGGCAGCTAGTATTTCCAGGCAGTCTTGTATCCAAGGATCAATCAGGCCAACCCTGCCTAGGTTCCAAGATCAGGCAGGATGAGATGCCAGGGTGCTGTAGCCACAGACAGATAATTCTTAGAAAGTCATTAAATAAATAAATTTCTCGGTTTTATAGGAAAAAGAAGAAATGTTTAAAAGCTACTCAAATCTTCTCTGGTGGGAAAGATCACATAAGGCAATACATAAAAATGCATAGAATAACATAAAAATTATATATATATGTATATATATATATATATATATATGGTGGTGTTATGAGTATGGCTTATTAGAAATATAATAACAAGGCAAATTTATTGCTACTGGGAAAACACTATCCCAAGATCAAAGAGAAATTACTTTTGTATATCCACACTCCTGTTCATATCTATTAATGTTATCACAAAATTATATCATAAAATAAATAAGTCTATTTCAGTAAGTTGATTTCAATTAATCCAATAACAGAAAAGCCAAGCACTATATTTTAATACTGGCATTTGATGTACTACAGCAAAAATTATTTCAGAGGATTAAGTAACTCAAATTCTTGGTCACATCATTTAGTACAGTGATTCTGAAACCTTTTAATGCCTCAGAGTCACCTGGATGGTTTGTTAAAAAGTAATTGCTGGGCCCCACCTCCAGAGTTTCTTATTCAGTAGGTCTGACGTTGGGTCCAAGGATAGATAGGCATTTTTAACAGGAACTCAGGTGACCATGAAGCTCCTGTTCTAGGAATCTCACTTTGAGAAAAATATCTGGTCCAAATCTGGATTTTAGTCTTTGTACTGATATTAGCTAGTTATAGTCTGTTCCTTTCAAATCTCTATACCTTTCCTTGGTAAAATAGTTACATCTGCCTTTTCTACTTTACAAGTTTCTTACAAGAATGAAAATATGGTGGAGATGTTGAAAGTCATTTGAAAAAGTTGATTTCAGGATAAAATGTCCAACATCACAGTAGTTTAAATGTTCCTCAATAACCAGAGGAAGATTATTTTTAAATCAAGAGCTAAAAATATATTTGACTTATCTGCCATTGCTTTATAATTGAAATAGACATACTTTCTAAAAAGTAAATTGTTGTGAACTCTTACTTAGTTCATTTCTGATTGACCTGTACATGGAAGTAGAAAACTTTTCTTTGATCATCATTCAACTTTTCTGTCCAGTTAATTGTTTGATACTATTCACTAACATCTTTTATCTAAAACCTTTTATTGGTTTTCAAATTGATTATGATGGAAACCTTGAGGTTCATTTCTGTTACCAAGAGATATTTTTGTAGTAAAAATCAGATGGGGAATTTACAGTTTAAAATATTCGTTTTCCGGTTTTCATATAGATTTGTTTTTGTTGCTGCTGCTTTGTTTTGTTTTGTGTTTTTGTGACAGGGTCTTACTGTATAGACCAAGCTGGCCTTGAAATCATGATCCTTTTGTTTCTGCCTTTCCAGTGCTGGGATTACAGAAATGCATCACCAGACCCTCTTCCTTTAGTTTTCTTAAACTCTGCCAAACTCCGTTTCTTAAACAAAAATATTCAGTTCCTTTTACAGTGGTGGTGATTCTAAAAAAACAGCTGTGATTTGAACAGGATTTTACTTGAAAGGGTAATTAGTTTCAGAAAACCCATTTTTGAAGATGCCTTTTAAAGACTTGTGTGGACATTTCATAGCACTACATTTTGTCATTTTGTTTCCTTACTTTGGGCAGCAGAACAATTCACTGAAGTTGCAGTAACATGTCATCTCACATCCCTTTCCCTCCCAGAAATGATCCTGGACGTTGACATCAGTCTGGGTCAGGTCAGCTACTCCTTCAGGAAGGTTGTGACAGTTGCGATCTTTTAGTATTTTTCTGTAGCATGAGAGGCGAGTTGAAGGCATGGCTTGGACTCCTAGCAGCAAAGTCAGCCCAATGATGACAAGTACCAAAAATTTCATTTTGGCTTTTGGCTCTGAGATAGAATAAAACACAAAAGATGTCAGTGTTTGTTTTCTTAAAAGATAGGATTCATCTGAACATAAAGTTTTCTAGTACTCTCATAAATTCTTGGATAGTAAAAATGGGAGGTGGTCTTTTCTATGCTCTTATTTGTGTTTCTCAAAGTATACCTTTCTGACCATGTATAATAAAAATTGCTTGGAATATATGTTTAAAATCAAATGCCTGGTCTCCACAAAAAAAGAAAATTGAATGAGAAATGCTAAGGAAGGGGAAGATGTGGTGGTGAGATCTAGAATCCACATTTAGTAAAGTACTTGAAGACCTATTTCTTGTGTGTGCAGTCATAACTCCTTTTAAGATAGCATAAACTCAGGTAAATTTCTAGGGCAAATAGCATCATCAAATACAGTGAATATTCTCTTTGCATATTATATAACATAACAGTAACTGTCAAAGAAATTAGGTCCCAACTTCTTTTTCTGGTACTGGGGGAACCCAGGGTTTTTCCATAACCTCCAACCCCTTTTTATTTTTTATTTTGAGACAGAGTCTTGCTAAGTCGTGCCGGCTGTCTCTGGATGGAAATCCGCCATCTTCCTTCCTTAGGCTCCCAAGTACCTGGAATTACAGGTGTGCACCATGGTGCTTGGCTTTAGGTCCCATCTTGACAGAACAGAAAAACTCATTTATATGCTGATATTGACAGATGGTATTCTAGACATCAGTTAAGTTTTTAAAATTTTCCCAAATTATTCTCAGGGCCCATTCATGTTGTAAATTTTTATGAATTTTTGGAACATTTATCCACAAAGACTACTTTATCTTAGCTACACTTGGAAATAGAGGCTTGAATTTCCCCTTGTAGTCCTGTAGCCTGTCTTTGAACACCTGCTATGATGCGGAACTCTATTGACTAAGTGAACATATTCCATTCATATAGTTCTGACATTTCCCTTATAGTAAAATATTTTTCTATAGCTGTCACTCACTGGTTCTTGGTTTGAAACTTTGAGATCATATAAAACTAGTCTAATTCCTCTTCCAGGAAATAATTCTAGGTACAGTATTTGCATACATCTATGAAATATTCATCATCTATGTAATAAGGCTTCTGTAGTGGTGTAAAGAAAACGGAGGCTATTGTAGTATAAAGAAAAATAGCAAAATAGTGAAGGAGTCTGAATTAGAATCTATAGCCATTCAGATTTCATTTTGTTGCTATGTGCCAAAATTATCATTCCTGCCATGGAAAGAGAAAGGATGGATGGAACATACCTCTCTTTGCATACTGTACTTTGAAAGAAAACAATATTATTGAAGGAACTGTTAATATAGGATTTTCGGTGACTAGATACATCTTAAGGGTAAATCATTTTAGGTAAGATATTTTTGAATAAGTACACTCACTATTTTTTTAAAGTTTGTTGTTGTTGGGTGCTGTTGAGTTAAGTCTGACTCATAGCAACCATATGTGCAACAGATGAACCACTCCCCAACACTGTGCCATGCCCGGCACTATTATCAGTGCTTCTCTGCTTGTCATAGCATTTTCAATGGCAGAATTGTTTCAGGAGTGGGCTACCAGGTCCTTCTCTCTGGCCTGCAGCATCTGGTATTCCCACACTGTCTCTTGTGCAAGGACTAACCAGGCTGACCCTGTTTAGCTTATGAGATCAACTGGGTCAGATGCCAGGGTGCTATGGCTGCAGACTTTTTTAAGTTTATAGAATAAAAATATTCCATCATATTCCTAAGAGTTTCAGTTTCTTCATTTCACATTCTAATTTGAGTTAGTCATTTTGGGCTTTATTTATAAGTTTCCATAAAATTATAAATATTCAATTTAATTCCTACTCCTTCTGGAAGGTTGAGACAGTTGCAATCTTTTAGTATCTTTCTGTAGCAAGATACATCAGTGAAAGAAAAGACAAATGAGATCTATTTCATTTTATATTTTTTCTAATTTACTAGAGCATGACATTACAATGTTATAATGCATTAGAATCCAGCCTATATGTA
>VMDO01017380.1:9566-45137 GCA_007922755.1 Pedetes capensis | reverse complement strand
TCAGATCTCGGAAGCTAAGCAGGGTCGGGCCTGGTTAGTACCTGGATGGGAGACCGCCTGGGAACACCAGAAGCTGTAGGCTTGGGAGAAGGACCTGGCAACCCCCTCCCAAAAATCAATCTGCCATTGAAAACCCTATGAGCAGCAGAGAAGCACTGACAATAGTGTTTCCCCTGTTGTACAGAGGGTTGCTATGAGTCGGATACCGACTCAACAGCACCTAACAACAACAGCAATGTACCTTCCAAGAAATAAATACATGTAAGTTTGTGTGACCATTCCATATATAAAAATCAATGAAATCTTTCCAGAGAATTTGTCTTAAGTTATTGTCATTGAGTTGAAGTGAGTGCTCAATTTAAAACATAGAAATAAGCATAATTCTGCAACTAAAAATAATCAGTCTATATTTTTGTGTATATTTTACATTTTTGTAGTTTATATCTTAATTTTTTTAGTTAACATAAAGGATTTTCTCTAGATATTTGATTTATTTTCTTTAAAAGAAATAACTAGTGCAAATAACAGTACAAAAAGCCTCATAGAGCTAAATCGTCACCATTGTCAAGAATCTTGTTAACTGTTTTCCAAAAGTGGAATATTTGAGTTACAGAAAATGTACAACGTTTTTTCTGTAGGTACTCAATAATTGTTAGATGAATAAATGAATGTTTTTGTCTTTCTATTAGCATCTATTTATTGTAAAAAATAAGAAATCTCATTATGATATTTCCATATATATATATATACATATATATATGTATATATGTATATATATATATATATATATATATATGATGGAGTGATACTCAAATAAATTTTATATATGTGTGTATATATGTATGTGTGTATATATATTTCTTAGATGACCCCCACATACATGTAAAATGTGTCTGAGCATATTCACCCCTTCTATTACTCTTTATTATCCCCACCCCTCTTCCCCTCCCCCTTTTCTTTCCTCTCTGTATCCTTACAATTTCCCCTTTTAGTTTCAATTCCTCCTTTTAGTCTTCCCCAGCTTCCACATATAATTGAGTATATGTGATATTTGTCTTTCTGAGTCTGGTTTATTTCACTTAAAAATGATAATTTCTAGTTCTACCTATTTTTCTCCAAATGATATAATTTCATTCTTCTTTATGTTTTAACAGTTACTTCCAAACTATTTTCCACCAAAAATATTTATACATGTTCATATGCAATAAATCCAAGAACGTTAAAGTACTGGCCTTATTTCCCCTTTGCTTTATTTTGTGAATTTTTTTCTGATATCCCTTAGTCTGATCCTTCTGCTGGGATTTTTCTTGCTTTTTGTTTGAAATTTTAATATTAATGAATATTGCAAGTGTTTTCTAAAGTATTAAGTACACATATCTTTTAGTGTTTGAAAAATATATTATTTAACATTAGATGTAGCAGTTAAATATAAACAAACTATGGCTTTTAGCTTTTCTTTTATTCATATTTCTTCTTTGAGTTTGTGTGTATATGTATGCTTGCCTATGTGAAGGTAGGGAACAAGAAAGAGACTAAGACAGAGAGTCTTCACATAAAGCCAAGAGTAACACAGATTCTAAGTTCTAGATATTTAAATTCTACTTGCCCTGTTGATTTATTTCTGGACCCTTAAATCCACATTATTTTTGAGGCAATTTTGATTTTGTTGTTATTTGGTTCCACCAAGTCAGGTCCTTCTCATAGTGACCCTCATAGGGTTTTTAATGGCTGATTGTTTCAGGATTGCTTAGAGGGTGATTGCCACTTCCTTCTCTCATTTCTTTTGCAGTGCTCAAGATTGAACCAGGGACCTCAGAGAGTACAGAACAGCACTCTACATAGTGAGCTGAACTCTAGCCCAATTCTGATATTAGATTTACATAAGCTTGTCTTTTGGATCATGCGCTGCCCGTTATTGTCAATATTTTCATGATTGTTCAAATATTTATTCTTCAAGATGGATTTTTGCAATTATTTTGTTCAGAATAGGAAATAAATGTGCTATTGAAATTTTGGTTGAAAAAGTAACACAGAGATGCATATTTAAGGAGCAATGGCATGTTTGAAATGGTGATAATTTCCACCAAAGAACATGCTATGTCTGTGTATTAATTCAATTTTTCTCGCAGTCCTTTGCAATGTTTTACAGTCTTTATATAAAATTGTATGTGTATACTATAGGCAATCTTTCTCTTCATGAAGCAAAACAAATACACTTAGAAGAAGGAAAATCTTTCTGCTCTGAAAATCCTGCACTAGCACACTCAGACCTCTGTTTCCAGCTGGTAACCGTGTGACCAGCCTATGGTCTTCATGCTGGCTAAGAGTCTGCTGCCATCCTGAGGCCCTATTCTGCATGCAGGTTGGGCTCTGCATATTCGCTCCTGGTGCTGGCACTCACTTCAGAGACCAGAGCTAGCTTACCGACACCCCCTGAGAGCACCCCTATAGTCAACCTCCCCTGGGCCCTTGTCTGCCATGCTTTTCAGTAGCCACAGGTAGTAGCAAGTTCTCTCCACTTCCTCTCAATGCTCTTTGCTCTTTCAGATGAGTTTCCACAGCAGAGGTAATGAAGGGTCGTATCTATAACACAAGGTCTTCACCATGGGGAAGAAGGAGGGTGTGAAATGTTAATCTTTTGTATATTTTTTCTTTTGATAATATTCTCCATTTCTTTTATGAAAATTTTTGATATTTCAAGAGTAGTTTTACCTATTTTTATTTTGCTAGAAAATTATCTACTCAACTAGCTTTTGCATTAGTTTTAGAAATATATATCTAATACAAAATCATCCAATATTTATTCACTTAGTTTTAAAAGTTTTGTCTATTTTGAATGTTTTAATTTATATTTTTACAAATATTTCTTCTTGATAATTTAAGAATTTATTTTATTTCAATTTTCCAATAATCTGCTTTTGTGGTTTTTAGCTTTTATTTCTCAAAATGGGACTATTAAATTCTTCCAGATAAAAGCCCTCAGAGTAAGAATTCATAGGAAATACCTATCTTCAGCTTAGTTCTGGAATTTCAGATTTTCTCTCTCCCTTCCTCTGTCTCCCTCAGCCCTTCTCTTATCAACCCTTAAGCAATTCCCATTTCTACAGACTCTTGGTGTAACTGCTGAAGTGAACTTAGTCTTTTACAAAAGAACTGAGGAGTTGCAGTCAATTCTGGCTTCAGTGTAGAAGTTCCTCTGAAGCAAGGAAACAAAAAGCCCCAGTTACTTCATCAGAATGGAACTACTCTAATATACAAATGGAACAAGCATTAAAATCTCAATTAGGTAAGAGAGCATGCCAACTTTGCCAGAACAAATTTGCAACTTATTCTCTAGATCAGTTTTTGTCCTGAAATTTTCAGATTATTACAGATCAGAATCATTAATTCTATAAATCTGTCTGTATTATCATTCTTTTAAAAGACAATTTGTGAAAATGTGTGATCAATATCTTCTCTACTTAATCACTCATGTTTCATAGTTCACCTAGGCAAATCTTTAGTAGTTTGTATTCTTCTAGAATATTTCCAAAGAATTGCATAAAATGTTTTAAACTTTCAAAACCCCCATTTATTTCCATTTTCTTTCTTTAAAATAGTAGTAATGCCTTCTAGAGGTATACCTCAATGGTAGTACACTTGCCTCACATGCACAGGGTTCTGGGTTGGATTCCTAGCTCTGTAAATAAAATAAAATAAAATAAATAGTTGTATAAGTGTGTGGGAGATTTATATAAGATTCTAATGACAGAAAGCAGAGAAAGAAGTGGTTATTGAGGAAAGCGAAGAAACAAGCTTTGATAGAGGGCATATGCAGCAGAGGACATGTCTACAACTGAGAAGAGAAAAAAAGTGGTTTGCAGCAATAGGGAGAAGATTGAGGAATGAGATGCAGTTATAGGCGTTTGAAAGAATCAAGCATGGAGCTATAAAGAAGCCAGCTGATAGAAACTCAATATAGCACACAGAAGGGTGAGTCTAAGTCTGGCTGCAGTGTATCCAAAGCAAAATGGATTGTGGGCAAGTGTTTCATTGCTTAGGAAAAATACTGAAATATGTTTCACTTGAAGAAATTGAATCCACTCTTTGCAGGGAGTAGATAGATATTGGGATACTGATATCCCATATCAAAGATAGCAAAAGCCATGTACTACTCAAAGGTGATAAAGCCAGGTCTCATTTAGTAATGTCAAGAAGAATGTGGCAATCTATTCCTGAAGTATCCTGAAAACAATCAGCCATTGAAAACCCTATAATGTTCGCTATGAGTCGGACCCAACTCAACAACACCTAACAACTAAAATAGAGCCTAAAACCCAGTGTAATCTCAGATCAACTTTGTCAAAACATCAGGCAGACGTTGTAAAGGCAAGTCCCTGAACAGTATGAGGATGGCTATGGTCCATGTTGATCTTCTAATTGGTGCCATTGGTGCCTTCCCAGAGGTGGAAAAATCTTCTGGCACCTCTGTGGCAGGAGGTAGTGGTTCACATTGGAAGAGAGGGACAGGGACAGAACATTTTCTCCTGCAGTGCTTGTTTTCAGGGAGATGTCTCTGGCCTCCTGAGGAGGCAGTTTTAGGGGTAGAAGATATACATCTCTAAGAAACAGAAAAGGAATTAATAATTGCAAACTTTCTAAAGTAATTGCTAGAAGAGGGGCTCCATCAGCTTATCTACCTATCTCTGGGTTTGGGCTGAAACAAAGAGTAAATTCTCCAAGTGCTGAACTTTCTTGTTGCACATTGCCAGTGTAGGTGGGGTCACCCTGCGCACGTGGCCTGCACAGCTAGAAGTCATGCTAGAGTTTGGTCAAATCTCTTAGTGCAGGGCTTTCAGTGAGCTCCTTATGTTTTAAATGTGAATGGTGGTTGATATATTTGAGGAAAACTGGCAACTAGAAAAAAGAAAGACTGAATTGAAAATAAAGGGGAAAATAAGCCTAAATAAATAATGACTCAGATTTAGGGCACAGAGAAGAATTAAACGATAGACTAAAACTAAACCAAATCAATTTAATAACTCATGAATTTGTAACTTTAGAGAGACAACTTGGACATTTATTTATTTATATGTTTGTATAATTCAAATTAATTCAATAGAATAATTTGGAAATAATGTTTAAGAAACCAAACCAAAACAAAACAAAACAGATTTTAAGATAAAGATTGAAGATATTTAAAATGTGTAGACTTATAAGACAATGGTTAATTGATCCAAAAGCAATTGTCAGTGCTATCCAGGCCAACAGGCATCAGATTGCACGAATACAGTGAGCATCCTACAGAATCGGTGGGAAAGGATCCACAACACATTCCATAAGCCTAAAGTTTTAATATGTCATAAAATCTTCCAGAATGAAAATAAAATCACCTAAGAAAGAGCAAGAGCATTCAATCTTTAACCTTGCTATTGGCAGTTCTCCCAAGGTTGATTAAGGAAGGCTTTTAAACACAAGGGAAGCAAATTCAAAATTAAAAGGCAAAAATAATCTCTCCAAATAGACAATAAATGTGAAAGCAAAATGAATACATTTTGAACTCATCCATCAATTCCAGTTACACCCCATGAATAAAAGGGTCCAAAAATGCTGTGAGGAATGAGAAAAATAAAATGTTTCAACTAATACAACCTTAATAACTCCTGAGAAAATGACAATATAGTGGAGTGCAATACAGGAAGTCATTCAATTGTGACTCGAGAACAGTGTTATCTCAATGTCACAAGGGTCGTAACTCTGGGCATGCCAAATGAAAATAGAATCACAAGATGCTATGAGTTTATGCAGTAAAACATGTTAAATGATGATAATTATGTCCCAGTTGTTTATTTTTAGAATCGATCTTTAAATATGATTGTGCTTAGCAATATTAGTCAGTTTAAAGCAAGGGTTCAGAGCTGGGCAGGTACAAGTGGTAAAAAGGTAAGACAATCTGACAACATATGGAAATTAGCACTAACTGCTCCAATAGGATCAGCCAAAGAAGACTCTCACTTGATACTTAGGTCTCTACTCAAATGCCACTGCTCATAGAGACCTCCCTTCATCATCTGGCAAAAATGATACTGACCCATACGCTACTTAGTCAGTTTCTGCCCTAACACTGTTTTTTCCTTATTGTGCTATTTTCAACCATTTACAATGAAATAATTTCCATATTATTTGAGGTATTAATCCTGTTTTAATTATATGAGTGACCTCTGTTTATATTTAACTGACTAATAGGAATTTGAAAACCATAGGAGGATTGCCATGAGTTGGACCAATTCAATGGCACCTAACAACAATAGGAACTGAAACTTGAAGTTTAAAATTACTAGCATCATTAAGCAAAGAATGTCTGACACAACTTCCATTAGTAATTTTCTTACTTTATAAAGGAATCCAGGGAATCTTATTAAGAAATCTAGATAAAATCAATCACATCTCCTATAATAGCAATTTTTCTAAAAGCATAAAAGACTTTTCCTTATAAAACAAAAAAGAACATAAGCCAAGACTCAAAGGGACATATTTATTACAAATATGAATGGAAAATTCACTCAACACAAGATGTACATGGGTCCCACACAAACCTTTAGATGGGTTTACATGGAAATGTTTTATTTCTAATGGTAGTGCTAATACCATTTGAGGGAGAAATGATTCCTCTATTGCAATAGAGAACAGAGGTTATCAATTGACAACTGGTAGACATTGACTGATTTCCTTATTGTTGCCTGTAGGCTCTTGGATTTGAGAAGCAAAACAAAAGAACATTTCTATTCCTCTTGGTCCAATTCACATAATGATCATTCTAAATTTATTATTTTGACACTGCAGGTGTACATCATTTTAAGATATTGTTTTTGTTGTTATTAGGTGCCATCAAGTTGATGTCTAACTCAGAGCAACCCTACGTACAACAGGCAAACTAGTATTGTTAGTGCATCTCTCCTATTCATAGGGTTTTCAATGGCTGATTGTTTTTTTGGGAGTGGGGTACCAGGTGCTTCTCCCAAGTCTATAACACCTGATGTTCCCAAGTGGTCTCCTAACCAAATACTCACCAGGTCCAACCATGCTTAGCTTCTGAGATGTGATGGGATCAGATGCTACAGTGGTACAGCTGCAGACATTTTAAGATATATAACCACATTAAAAGGTAAGATGTAATATCAACATAAACTTAATGAAAAGGAGATGAAGGTTGTGACATTCAGAGGACAACTAGAATTGTAGTGAGCACAGAATATTGGGTATGATTCACTATATATTTAGAATGACAAATGCACATATATATACATATGTGTGTGTATGTATACATACACACACATACGAAGGACTTAGTTTAAAAAGAAAAACCAAAATGCTTTAGCTTTGCATGTTGCCCACTGGAGATTACTTACTACTCTAATATGGCAGATGTAAGCTCCACAGAAACTCTGCTTCATAGCCAAGTTGTTTGGCAGAGAGTTGGGCAAAAGGATGGAGCTCTCCAAGGCACGACAGTTGAGACAAAGGTTTTGCTTCTCCAAAAACAATTTTCATACCTTTTTAGATCACCTCTGTTGGATGCCAAAGATGTCTCAAACATTCTTAGGACATCAGTCTTGCAAATAATATCATAATCTTAAGTATTTATAATTTTGAGTAAGCTTTTTTTGATATTTTCTTTGATAAACATGCATTTATCAATGTTGTTGTTGTTAGGTGTCGTCGAGTCGGTTTCTGACTCATAGCGACCCTCTGTACAACAGGGGAAACACGATTGTCAGTGCTTCTCTGCTGTTCATAGGGTTTTCAATGGCAGACTGATTTTTGGGAGGGGGTTGCCAGGTCCTTCTCCCAAGCCTACAGCTTCTGGTGTTCCCAGGTGGTCTCCCATCCAGGTACTAACTAGGCCCAACCCTGCTTAGCTTCCGAGAGCTGACGGGATCGGATGCCACAGGGCTACCGCTGCAGGCTACATTTATCAATAGGTATGGGTATTTTCTTTTAGTCATTGATGAGTAACGTAATATAAGAAATAACAAGCTCAGCAGGGCATATCTGTAATCCAGGCACTGAGGAGGTGAGGCAGGAGATTGACAAGTGTTAAGGATTAGACTGGTTTTCATCACAGGGAATCAAAAATAGCCATCATTGCTCATCATCATTGCTAAGACCTACAACTGCTATTCTCAAATTTGGTTCCTATCTCTGGAATTCTGGCACTGTACTTTTTCTGCTCAACAGTCAAGACTTGCACTTCCCTAGAAGTCACAGAATTGACTGTCATAAGTCATAAAATGGGTTTTTAATCTTTGCTTGATATAGAAATGTTTACCCATATTTACTTTGATCTCATACAATTTAACCTACCATGACCCAACCTCAAAGAGCTAGGCAAGATTTTAGAGAGAGAGAGAGAGAGAGAGAGAGAGAGAGAGAGAGGGAGGGAGAGAGAATATAGATATATAAATATGGGATTGGGGTTTAGCCTAGTTGGTGGAGTGCTGCTCTGAACTCTCTGAGAACCCAGGTTCAATCCCCAGCACCACAAAAATGGGAGAAGAATGTGGCAATCCACTTCAGAAGCAATCCCACAGCAATCGGCCAATGAAAACTCTATGAGAGTCTTTAAGGCTCAGAAATGACTCTGTGGCACACAACAACAACAACAACATATGAGCTAAGAGCATCCAATTTAGGAATAATAAATGATCCAGGATGCACATCACTTTAATGGCAATTAGGGTCAACTTATCCCAGTATCTAATTTTAAGCCTTGTTTAGGTCATGAATCTGATTGAGCTTCACATCTTATTGCAGTCATGTTAAATTTTCCCTTTGACTTTGAACAGGTACACTGGTGTTTATTTCAGTGTAGGATCTTGACTCTTCATTCCCTAAATGCAATTTGCCCTCTAGTACCTTCCAGCAAACAGTCAGTACCATGCACAGTTACATCTTTTGGAATCAGATAATAAAGTGACCTGTGGGTCAGTACAGTAAAGACATTTCGGCACTGACTGATACTTTAATAGCTCCTGATGACCTTCTGTGAACAAGATCACCTGAAAGCTGCTTGGGCTTTCCATTCTCTTTTTCATTTCAGCTGGTGCTCAGTAAGTGTTCCCTATACTCCACAACTGGCCATTCATACTTTAATTGGATTACAACATGCCTAGATGAATTATTTAAGTCATCTAAAGTTAAAAACAGCAAAATCATTTGGCTTCATGTTCAGTATTTACTTAAAACAGTTTAATAGATCAATAAATGACAAAGATGCATCACTATAAGATTCTGGTCACCACACCTGGCTCATCTTCCATCAGAGGATTTGCCCTGCATCTCTTTACAATCAAATCTTCTTTAAAAAAAAAAATTCTGGGTACATGGTACAACCCTGTATTCCCAATGACTCAGGAGGCAGAGGCAGGAAGACCACAAGTTCAAGGCCATACACAGCTTATGTAACTTAGTGAGATCCTTTCCAAAGATTAATTAATTAATTAATAATTAAAAATGGGCAAGGGTGCAGCTCACTGGCACAGCACTTGCAAATTATGCTAAAGGCCCTGGGTTCACCCTCCAAAAACCGAAAAAAACCCAAAGTATATCACATGCCTTTTAGCGCCACAATTCTCAAGGACACCTGTCTTGCCAGATTGTTTGTCAACATTTTGTCATTTATCTGTGCCTACATTCACATTTTTATTCTCTAAGCCCAGAAATGGATTTCAGGATATCCCAATTTTCAATGATATGTCAATATTTAATATCAGCAATGTAGAAAAATAAACATATTATTTTCCCTCTCTACTTAACTTCTGCATGTTGGAATTCTAAATTAATTTCCCAATTGTTGACTTTGTGATTTTTCAGGATCATAAAGGATATGGTAATTTCTCGGGCTTACATGAAAGAGAAATCTTTTTTTTTTTTCTTTCTCATAGCATCAGAAAAAGGTTTTTTGTTTGTTCGGTTGGTTTTTTGGGATTTCTAATTTCTAGAAGAAAAATCCTGGACTCTGACAATAATTTCTCAGAGACTATTTACTTCTTCTAAATGTTTGTAATAATTCTTAAGAGAGTGAAAGTGTGAATACAATTCTCCTGGTTAATTATAGACCAATTACCCTATGGAACTTTACATTCAAAAAGTCTAAAAAGGTCTCAGAAATGAACAGGATGAACATTACTGTATTTTATTTTTGCATGTCTTAAGGGAGTGTTTTCTGACGTGGTGCATGAAGAGTAATCTGTGTGTATGTCTGTAGGTGTGTTTCTGTGTGTATTTTTATGCAAAAAAAGTAAGAAAAGAAAAGAAAAGAGAAAAGGAAAAGAAGAAGAAAAGAAGAAAAAGAAAAGAAAAAAGCAAGAAAATATTTGCCTTTGGAACTGTACGTTTTTGATGTCCCTGCAGCTGATCTTTTGCCTTGGGGAAATCTGCTCATCAGCCTGCTCCTCTATCTTGAGTTCTGAGTCAGCTCTGAATTGCACCTAGACTTTCTCATCACTCAAGTTCTTGGCTCTGATTATATAGCTTCTGGTTCCCTCTTTCTTATTCCTTCTCATTAAATTTCACCTTCAAAAAGTCATGGCAGTTACTTACTCAGCACATTTTCATGATGTGTCCATCAATTTTTGTTCACTTAAAAATTTTAAGTGACACAGTAATTGTACTCATTAATGGGCACAGAGTTATAATTTAATAAATATATATACCAGGTAATGATAATATCATGGTAATGACATATGTGTCACTTCAAAAATAATCACTTCTTTGTGTGTGATCAATGTGTTGATCCTCTCTGGTCATAATCCTCTCTGGTCATAATCCTCTCTGGTCTGTCTTTTGAGATGTATAATTATGTTATTAACTATGGTTATCCTCTTGTGTTATAGGACATCACAGTGATTCCTCCTATCCAGCTGCACCCTGTACTCATTACACATCCTCTCTCCATCCCTCCATGCATTCTGGGGCCATGTTGCCACTATTCTCTCTACTTCTGTGAGATCAGCGTTTCATCTTCTACGTATGTGGTGTTTGTTTTTCTTTTTCTGGTTTATTTCACTTAACACTTTATATCTATCATTCTTTCTGGTGTTTCTCAAGTCCCAACTACTGAAAGTATGTTTTGATGCTTGCATTAGTAATCATAAGAAAACAGCAAGATTTTATTAAAAATTTGGAATATTCTTTACCATTTTCCTTGTGGGCTTCCTTGTGGGCTTTCCAGGATGGGGCTTTGGGGTTGAAAGACACTCAATAAGCTTTTATATATTCAGAGTTTATATAAATAACCATATAGCTCAAAAATATCTCCAAATATACTCTTCCAATTAAGTCACATCTTTCGACAGCTCATCTTTTGAAATTAACACTAGCTTACAGATAATTTAATCAAGCAATCAGAATGCCTCAAACTTAATTGAATTCTGCCATGTTCAGTAGGTGCTAGAGGCAGTTCTGGAGTATGGGAAACTTCCATAACAGACTCCTCAGACTCACAGAGGATTTTCTCAAAGAAGTTTCCCGCTTGAGCTTCAAATGAGCTGCCAGATCATTCTATAAATTGAGGCATGGGAGAAGAGGAGGGTTGGACTGAGGGTATTGTCTGAAACAGACACTGCCACCCCCGTGGAGGACTTGTCTCTGTTCTCTCATGACAACTGAACACTAATACACTCAATTATCATTTCACATTTCCAATCCTTCAAACAAAGATTGCTTGTATTTTTCTCTGTATTGGGCTTCTAGCTTGTTCTGTGGATGACAACAGTTTGAAATTTGGTGAGAAGATCTTAGAATCAGACTATGAGTTGTTTGAGGGGAAGGCTTTCTACCTTGCCCTGTGTTCCTATTTTTTTTGTAACTGGGGGGTTCAACCCAGCACTGTCACCTGCTAGACCAGTGCTCACCACAGAGCTGTACCCCTAGCCATTTTTATATATTTTGAGACAGGGTCTTGCTAAATTGAACAGGCTGCCACTAACCTTGAACTCTGCATGCTCCTCCCTTAGCCTAACAAGTAGCTAGGAGGACAGGCATGTGTCAAAGCACCTGGCCTACGTTATTTTCAATTAAGTGCCTGTCTTGTCAAGTAAGACTTGGGGTCCTTGTTTATAACTTATTAGCTTTCTTCTAGAGGCATTTTCTACTTCCTTAATTAATATTATATATTATTATGGATTATATAGTAGAATAACATTGCCGCAGTTCTATTCCACTACCCATGTCTCTAACTTTCAGACTCTTATAAGTGGGAGTGCATCATTAATCCAGCTAACCCATGACAAAGGGAGAAAGTAGAGAGTTGGAAAACGCTGTTGGTTGCTGTGCACATCACAGTGCTGGGGAGTGCTTCACTCTGTTGTACACATGGTCACTATGGGCCAGACCTGACTTGACAGCACTTAATAGCAATAACAGTTCTCTCTCATATGGGGAAACACAAAAAACAAACCAAAACAAAACTGTTAACCTGAAAGTAGAAGACAGATTCCCAAGGCAGAAGGAAGAGTACCAAGTGGGAGGAGGTTGAGGTTAGAAATAGGCTGGGTAGACATGGTCAATGCATGATGCAATTAATTTGTTCAGTAAGCTAATAATAATTTTTAAATTTTAAAATAGAAAATAAATGTGAATTTCATTTAAACAAGTAAAAGAAAAAGAAAAGAAAAGAAAAGTACTGGCATTGCAAGAGATAGGAGGTCTCTCTGGCCTCCTAGCCTCCTGGTTTCTGATGCAGGCACCTATGAGGATGGAGACAGTGATGGATTTGCTATAAGCTGCTAAGCTTCAGGAGTGGTCCCTAAGAATCATCAAGCAGTCTGTGACCAACTGAGTCTATGAAAAGATCCCTGGACTGTAGGTCTGGACTTCAGGCCTTGCCAAATCTACCCTTTCTTTTCTTCTAAAATTTCCTTTCTGAGATGCTGACACATGATTGTTTTACATAATTTAAGAGCAAGACCTAGGTCCAGTTATGATGTGTCTTAAAAGTTATATGGGAAGCAAAATAATAAATAAGATAAAACTTAAAATATAGAAATATTGAATTATAACACAAAGAATAAAATAAATATATTGACTATGTATGAGATATTAAATTATTAGGTAAATAATAAGGGATAAATGTCAAATATTCCTTCTAAATTTCCAAATATTGAATGTAAGAAGGTGTGGAATAGAAAATCAATATGAGATTACCACAATAATAATTGCAGCAGAATCACAGGTGATACTAAAATTAGTAGATAAAACTTTAAGAAGAACCAGGACAATAGCATAAATTTAGAATATTTCCCCAAAAATATTATTTATTGTAGTGGTATCTCTGATTTCTTTAATATTCCTTCCTCAATAAAGGAGATTTTGTTTCTCTTCCTTTAAATGTGGCCTGGATTTAGTTACTCATTGCTAAAATGGGAGCTATGGGAAGGCAAAATTAGCAACGTTTTAGTGAGGAAACCTGGCAGATATGACCCAGTGATCAACGTTATCATTGTCAGGCATACTAGTCAGCTTTCATCACTATACCAGAAAGCACTGAAACCAGCTTATGAGGAAAGAGACTTATGGAGGGCTCATAGTTAGAACATCAGTTTGTAATGGCAGCAAGGCTGGTGTGCCAGCAACAAGGTGGCAGAGCCCATGGCAAGCAATTTTAAATCTTCCTGAGCAGGAAGCAGAGATAGTGTGAACCCATAGGTCCAGGATAGAAACCTCCAAGGGACCGCCCCCAGTGACTCACTTCCACCAAGCTAGACCTGCCTCTCAAAGTTCCACAATGTTCCAGGACAGCAACACCGACTGGGGACCAGACAACATGACTTTTGGGAGGCCATTTTAGGTCCAAACCCATACCACCAGGAATAACTCATGTTGATATAGTCTGTGTCACAATTCAGTGAGAAAGGTACATTATATCTGTAATATTTTTCCAAAAGTTTATAACCTGAGTCTAATCATGAGCAAATATCAGACAAAATTGCACAATATGATAACAAAACATATGAGTCATCCATTAGAATAAACTGTCATAGTCAAGAAATCAAGGGAAAACTAAGAAATTATCACATACTAAAAGAGTCTAAGGAGATAGGATGATTAAATGCAAATTGGATTAAATCCTGGAGCCAATAACTGAATGTAAAAGCATATAAAATTTGAATATATTTTGTAGTTTACATAATAGTATTTTATCAATGCTATTTCCTTAATTTTGATAGACTTACCATGATATACAAATTAACTAACATTGTTGTTAGGTATCTAACTCATTGTGATCCTACACACAACAGGTGAAACAGTATTGTTACTGTTTTTTTGATATTCATAGGGTTTTCAATGGCAGATTGTTTTTTTGGGAGTGGGTTGCTGTGCCCTTTTCCCAAGCCTACAGCCCCTGGTGTTCCCAAGCAGCCTCCCATGTAAGTACTAACCAGACTTGACTCTGCTTAACTTCCATGATCTAATGGGATTTGATGCCACAGTGGTACAGCTATACGTTAACTATCATTAGGAAATGGAAAGTGAGGAGTTTATAACATTTCTTTATATTACATTTGCAACTCTTATTTAAGTCTAAAATTGTTTCACAGAAGATAATTTTGAAAATGTGAACATTGCTTCTGTTGATCATTATAAAGATGATATGATCTAAGAACCCCTCAATAGGGCCCACCAAAGTAAAATAGAAAACAAAAATTAAATATTTAGCTCTCTTCTACAAAAGTTAAATCTTAGAGAAGTCATCCTTACCCTTTACTCCTTTTAGAGAAACTGGTTAAAAAGTAAGGAAAAGGAAGTGAAAATGGGTCATGTAGCAATAATAGTTGTTATTGGTGCTACGGTACATGTTAGGATTAAACAGATGGAGACACAAGTGGACACATTTCCTGGCAGCACTTTTGAATTTTCTGAGTCTGATAGAGTAGATGAGACTTGGCTGAGAAGACATGTGTCATTATGGCTCCCTTGAGCTCTGGCCTGACCCCACCACATATACCGCTATGGCTGCTGCTTCTTACCAGCCTGGAAGAGGCAATCAGGATCCTTCACAGACTATGGCAGACGTAGCAATTCTGAGCATGCAGATCATGACTTTTGAAGGTTTCTCCACAAAAATGGGAGAAGGGCCTGGCAATCCACTCCCAAGACAATCCCGAAGCACTCAGCCATTGAAAACCCTATGAGGGTCACTATGAGTCGGATACCGACTCGACGGTACCTAACAACAACGACAACAGAATATTACAGGCAAGATATTTAACTTTGATCTCAGTTCTGTCATTGGTAAGTTGAGTGGAATAAAGGACCTATGAACACTTGTATTAAAGAGGGAAGACCACACAGGTTTTGCGACATAGAAACACCCAAACAACCTTCCCTCTCTGAGACACAGAGGCCCCCAAAAGAGAGCAATTCTCACATCTACAGGTAGAAAAATTCAATCAGTGTGAAATCTACACCAAGTAGTTGTTAGTATAGATCAGATATTATTTTAGAATTCCATGATGATTCATCCCATTTCTTTATTCTTAAATAAATGGATTTCCATTCAACATTCTGACCTAGTTTCTTTTGATCACACTCTCCTTAGAGTTAATAATGAATTTTCTTTTTTTTTCTTTTTACTTTGTGTGTGTGTGTGTGTGTGTGTGTGTGTGTGTGTGTGGTACTGGGGGTTGAACCCAGGGCCTCGCGCTTGCATGCTGTTCAAGTGCTGGACCACTGAGCTGTACCCTCAGCCCATTTTTTTTGTTGTTTTTTTTTTTTTACTTTTAGGAGATAGGGTCTCACTAAGTTTTGCAGACTGCCTATGGTCTCGAACTTGCGATCCTCCTGCCTCCGCCTCCTGAGCAGCTGAGAATACAGGCATGTGCCACTGCACCCGGCGGTAATGAATTTTCTATGAAAGAAAGCTGAGGAACATCTCTGAGTAGTGTCCACTGTATATCTGTGGGATCACCCATAAAGAATTAAATTCTCAGTTCTGATCTTTAGTTGTTTTGCAGCTAACATATAATTATTTATGCAAAGACAGAGAATTTATATTCTAATTTCCCTTTGTTCTCTTCCTTTTTCTGCACTAGTTCTATCATTTTCTTCCTCTCCTCTCCTTTTCCTCCTTCCTTCCTTCCTTCCTTCTATGAAATCGTTCATTGATATTATTGTAATTATTGCATACTTAGAAAAACATGGGTTGGAAATAAATTCTGGTTTGGAAAATTAACAAGTGATGCTGAGAGAATTATCCAGTGTTCAGTATGCAGATTATATAGGATTATGGATAATAAACTCTTGATAATGGTATACCACCCAAAGATACAATTACTGAATTGAATCAGTTTGAACTCTCTTTCTTTGTTGGTCCATTTTATCTTAATGTTTAACCAGAGTAATAGTTGGAGTATATGAAAATCAGTAAGCAGGAGAATATTATATGTTAAAAGATATAAATCATGCAGAATAGTTATCTTCAGTATAACATCACTACCTCATAAACAAAAGCTCCTATGATGTCTAATACTCTTTTCTGTCTGAGAGTGAAATTCATTTACCTTTCTGCCCCTGTGTTTCAATATATTCTCGGTAATTTCCATTAATTGCCACTAAAGGAGCTTATAGGTTGTTTCATTAGGCCCCAATTTCCCAGGGTAGAGAAGCAATTGAAACTTACAGAAAGTAGTCATTAACTAGAGGGAGGAGATCTAGAAATTAGAATAGAGCCAGGAGGGGAGAGATCAGCTAAAATGTCCAAATAGGAGAATGCAGCTTAGACAGGGCTTAACAAAAAACCTGAAAAATGTGAACGACTAAAGCTAGAGGAATCAAACCAAAGAGCAGCACCTATCTTCCCATTTGGTCTGTGGATGCCCTACAGTCCTTTCCAATTTCAAGCCTCCTTTCTTCACAACTACTAGTCCTTCTTTCTTTTCTTTTCTCTCATCTTCCTCCTTCCTTCCTTCCTTTCTCTTTCTCTTTCCTTCTATCTTTGTTTCTTTCTCTCTTTCTCTCTTTTTCTTTCTCTTTCCCTCTCTGCCTTCTTCCTCCTTCCTTCCTTCTTTCCTTCTTTTTTTCCTGTCTCTCTGTACCTCTCTCTCTCTCTGTCCCTCTCAAAGACAATATTCAGTAAGGACACAGGGAGACAATTCAACAGAGTCAGGATAGTAAGATTTGCTAGCCATTCATTTGAGTGCTACAGAATTACTAGAGAATACAAAACAACACTCAGTAGTGCTGCATTTCCCTGGTGCACGAATGCAGCTTCTGTACTCCCTCCACAGAGCTCAAAAAAGCTCCCAATTCTCTGGCGTTGATAGATGAGTGCTTGAGAACTTGTAGGTGAGAATTTACCTATTGCATATCATCTCTTTTCAGCCACACTCCTCTTCCAAGTCTTTCTGCAGTGTCTCTCTGAGTAAGTGCCAGTCTTGTCTTACCCTGAAGCCCAGAAGCTGCTCACTCCTCTTCCTCCTACTGATCCACTGAGCACCTTCACCTCCTGATGCTCTCCTCAATTCCTAGCTCCCATACCCTTGCATCTCTGTCTTCTCCTCTCTTCTGGTATCCTGTCCATTGGGCATGTTGGAAGTCAGCTATTTGCCTCTTGCTCCATGGCTCCCCATACAACTCTACACTAAACCCATCACTAAATCAATGCATTGTTACTGTCTACTCTTTCCCTCATAGAGCTTTGTGGTATATAGGGGTATATACATTGTCTGTTCTGATCTCTGTTGTTAGGTGCTGTCAAGTCAGGTCCAACTCATAGCAACCCTATATATAACAGAATGAAACACTCCCAGACACTGTACCATGCCCAGTACCATGTCAGGCTTCTCTGCCATTCATAGAGTTTTCAGTGTCTGAGTGTTTCTGGAGTGGGCTTCTAGGTTCTTCTCCCATTTGTTGCAGTGCTGGGGATCAATCCTAGGGCCTCAGAGAGTACAGAGCAGCACTCTACCAACTGAGCTACAATTCAGCAGTATTCTGATCTCTAGGAATATGAATTCTTGATTCAATATACTCTAAGATTTTAAAGAAAGATCACATGTTATTTGTCTGTACAACTCACATAGTATTTATCATAATCCTTGACACATAGGCACTCTCTACGATTTATCCTAAAAATCACCACAATAGCATTAATGGTGGTATACCTTCAAACTTTTTCTCCTTCTTTGGAATCAAGCAATACATTTTTCCTTGTTCATTGTGTGTTCAAATTTGTGCCAGAGAGAAAGGATTTTCTGCCTGAAGAAAGGGACCAGGCAGGCTTTCATCCTTGTAAATCTCAGTCTCAGAAATGGAGCATTATAGCACAAGCACCTTGCACAGTAATGTCCTTAATGCTATGGGAGCATAAGGGAAGACATGATTGGTTTCCTGGTGGAGAAGAGGTAAGAAGTCCAAACTATTTCGGAGGAAATAAGAACAGTGTCTATCTGGACCAGCTAAAATTTGAGGAAAGTGAAATTCAACAAAGTAAAGAGTCTATGTAAGGTATGAAAGTTAATTAGAAATGCAATGCATGCACTGGGATTGCAAAGAGATATTCTGCTAATAATGCAAGGTACCTAAGTTGCTGATGTCCTCAAGCACTGTCTGATGGTCAGATATATTCATATTTCAGGAAAAATGAGCTAAGAGATCTGAGAAAGCATGTCTCATTTTAGAGTCTGGTGGACTGGGGCATCTTGCTGGAGCAAATAGACTTTGAGCAGAGTCATTAATGATTAGTATAATTTAAACTAGAGGAGAGAATAAACGAAAGCATTATACAATGAGACTTAGTTTTGTTCAAAAGCATGAATCTGAAAGTGTGTAAAATTAAGTTTGATAGAACAGAAAATTGGGCAAGTAACATTAGGAGATATGGTGAAAAACTGGGAATTTGCAAACTTCTCAACATATTGGATTTTATTCAGCAAAAAAAACACTGAAGACTTTTGAACCAGGAAACTATGTGTAGGAAGAGATGTTAGATAAATGGATAAACAAAATGTGGTGTATGCATACAATGACACATGCTATGGCATAGAATCTCAAAGACATTACTCTAAGTGAAACAAGCAGTAAAAAAGGACAAATATTTACACTTACATGAGGTGCGTAGAGTGGCTGAGTTCTTAGAAACAGAATGTAGAACAGTAGTTACCAGTGACTGAGGGGTCTAGCTAGTGGATAGTGATTGTTTAATGGATACAGAGTTTCACCCTGGGAAGATGACTGATGTTCCAGAGATTGGTAGCACAGTAATGTGCATGTCCATAACTCTACTGAAATGTTTATATAATATGGTTAACAGCGTAAAGTTAATGTTATAAGCATTTTACCAAAATGTGTGATAACAACAACAATAATGAAGTAAATGATTTAACTAAAAACGTTTAGTAAGTCTTCAAAGTTGGGTAATTGTAATGATAGTAACAATGGTGCACTTAATGATTGGGGTGGCATCATAAGCATATCTCTCAGCTCTTGGTGCCTCATCAAATTTAAAAAAATATATTGTTACTTATTTTTAAAAAAAGAAGGGAGATTCTTCCTGAAATAGTAGGCTTCACTTATATTTTAAATTAAATGACAATGGCTTTGTGAAACGGTTTAGTCCTCAGTGTCAGGAAGAGGGAACATGGAAGACAGATGGTGCCCCACAATCTAAACAGCATAATGTGGGGACACTGCATTAAAAATAGACTAGTAAACATCAATGTTACAGATATCTGTGTGCCATAATTACCCATGCTGCACCAGCCTGTGGAAGAGGAGCCCACACCAAGTTTGGGTATGTGGGAATAACATTCCCCAAGCAATTTCCTCAATTGTTTTATGGTACTCAGACAGCCCTAGTAGATTATCCACCATCTACATACTCTCCCTGGAGAGTGGTGGGTGTGGTTAGCAAGTGACAGGAGCCTGGATGATTCTTGCTCCCTATCTCCTGAAAAGAATCCTCACCTACAACACAGTGCCTACTTTGGGGATGGCCTGAGAGCCTTGCCAATACAATGCCACACAAACCTGGGCACTGACTACCTTTTTCTGCACAGGTTCCCAGAGCTTTTCTATGCAAGTGAAAATTTTCCTGGTGTGCAAACTCTGGTTTGAGGAAAGAGTGCTCTTCTTTTCTAAACGACTGCAGTTGCAAAGCTATTTGATGCTCCAGGGACATTGATGCAACACAACTACTGTGCATTTGCTGAAGAACCCAAGGACATTCCATTCCTTGACTTTAATGTCCCCTCTCCCTCTGACCTCCACACAATGCCTCTTTCTGTAATAACATCTCACAATAACTTCTGTGAAGCATTGCCTGAAGTTTCCCTCAAACTCTGTGTTCCTCAGGCCAGGTAAATGTTCTCAGTGGTCTGAGCTGGAGGTCCATCTAAGAAGGCAAGGCTGACATCAGAGCAGGCTTTCCTTCTGATTTCATGGCTCAAATGCATGTGCCTGATTTTTGCTTTCTTTGAGAAGAGTTCTTCAAAAAGTTAACCTTGTGCATGCAGCATCTGCTGAGCCTCGACATCCTCCAGAAGTGCTCAGACATTTCACCTTCCTGAAGTGATTATTATGAAAATTTAAACTGGGGAAATTCCCACTTGTAGTTGAGATAATTGATATTATAAAGCCTGGTCCTATTGATAACATAAAGCCTAGACTAAAAAGAGTATCTTACATTTACTCATATTAAAAAACACCAAAGAAAAACTCTTCTATCCACTCTCCTACTGACACAATGAGCAGAATTGGCCTCCACTGCAATAAAATAATTTTAGGTATTTCTTTAATATTAATACCTAAATGACTCAAACTATTTAATGTTAAAATCAAAATAAAATAGAAGAAATGTAAGGGAGTGCTTTGTAAGGCTGGGGCCTAGAACCCCAAAACAGTAAAGCCTCTTTCCAGTGCTGCCTGAGGCAAAAGCCAGGCTGAGCGCATAGGGCATGATTCCCTTGCTTATGTTTCAAGTAGCTCTTCTTTTATTTTTTTCATGTATTTTATTTTTGCGAAGATTTTATCTCATATAAAAAAAAAACTTTAAATGCTGTTGTTTGAACATAACAAAAATGGCGTAATTGTATCCCAATAAAAGAAGGAAAAAAAAAAACCTGGCCTTTCATATATTTTGGACAATGCACCATAGAAAAGGCCTGCAGCTATAGCACTGTACTGTGGTGTCCAATTCCCAACAGATCTCTGAAGCTAAGCAGGGTGAAGCCAGGTTAGTACTTGGATGAGAGATCACCTAGGAATAGTAGGTGCTGTAGGCTTGGGAGAAGGACCTGGCAACCCATTCCCAAAAAACAATCAGCCATTGAAAACAGCCTATGAATAGCAGAGAGGCACTGACAATAGTGCTTCCCCTGTTGTACATAGGGTCTCTATGAGTCGGACACCGACTCAATGGCACATAACAACAACAACATCATAGAAAGACTAAAGCCTTTTCTTTTCTTTTTTCTCCCTAAAACAGTCTTGCTTTGTAGCCCAAGCTGGTCTGGAACTCACTGTATAGTCTTAGGGTGGCCGCAAATTTGTCATCCTGCTGCCTCAGCTTCCTGAGTGCCCAAGTGCTAGAATTACAAGCCTGTGTGACAACACTTGGCTAAAAGACCTTTGTTTTTTTTTAAAAAATCTAAATTGCAGCACCAATAGTGTTATGCTGTGAAGGTTTAGGTCATACTGGGTAATGCAATTCCTGTGCATATCTACATGGCCATAGATCAGACAGAGGCTTAATAATAATGTCTTCTGTTCTAATTAATTCATGTGGCACAGTTTTCATGTCATGAGGCACCCACTGAGTCCATTGTTAATGATTTCACTTCCTAATTTTAAAAATTATTAGAACTCAATATTTTTTGAAGCTAAATATTTTATTTTCTATATTAAAGAATTCAGTTAAGCATATGCATGTCTTTTTATATAATATTACTAGGCTGTGTGATTTTGTTTCAGTAAAAATTGACTATTTTTCTTCATATATGTATTTTACAGGCCCACCATTGAGGAAGAGGCTTGAGTTGAATTTTGTGTAATGGTGTTGGAACTATTTGAATCTATCAACATTCTTTCACCTGATTTGTCTTTTGTCTTTTCATTAGTATTTATAGAACAGCTAGCTGGTTCTCTTTTGTTTATATCTCCTTTATTAATAAATGTTGGTGGGGTACAGAGTATTAAGTCTTATGCTATATCCATTATGCAATTGTTACATCGCCTTTGGTTACATTTTCATCAACTTACAGATTTCACAGAACTCTTTGATTGATATATAGTAAAAAAAAAAAAAAAGTATGCATTTTTGGGTTATATTCCCTTTCTCCCCCAAGTATTTGTATTGCCAGTTGTGTGGGCCCCACTTACCTGGCCCACGGACACTCCCAGGCTGTAAATGTGCCACTGCCTTGAACATCTCTCTCGGATCCCTGGACCAGCCACACCACTTCTCTGTGTGGCAAGTGCAGTCTCTCCTGGGTCCTGAAGGCAACACAGCTTAACCAGTGTCTCTTTGTCTCTCAGGTCCCATAGATGCACCCAGTGCCTGATGGCACCCCTGCCTGAGCCATCTCTCTTAGGCTCCCTAGCTCTGTGGTGCCACTTCTCTGGGTCCCTGACCTAGGTCTTAAACACGCCACTGCCTGAACTGCCTCACTTAGGCTCCCTGGTCCCATGGCGCCCCTTCTCTGTGTCAACCCTGTGGGCCTAACACGACTCAGCCTGAACAGACGTTCTTAGACTTGGAGTTTCAGCAGCACGAGCTGTTCTTCTCCATCGTCCAACCTCACCACCACTCAATCTCTCTCCCTCCAATACATGGTCCCAGTGGTCCCATAGGCTAGGGCAGCAACAGTGTCTCCCCAGTAAAAAGAAAAAAAAACCTGCAGTCCTGGGTCTGACACCCTGAAAGGGGACCACAGAGTCTGCCCCCCCACCCCCCCGGAGAGTCCCGCAGTCACTGGGGCCCTGAATCCACTGAAATCTTTCACAGTTGTTTTCCCTGGGTTGAGGGTTCTGGTGAATTGCCCTGCCATTTCCTCCTCTTCCCTGTCATTTAAAACTTTATAATTTGGCAAGCTGTCCAGGTGCTGTCCTTTTGTTAAAATTATTAAGGCTGCTGCTCTGTACTTTTTTGATTTATTTTATTTTGTTTTGTGTAGAGAACTTCTCAAGTTTCCCTAACAGTTTCCTTCCCCTGTTGAAACGTGGCTGTTAACCTTATGCCATCCTAATTGGAAAACCTCATAGGGTTTTCAATGTTTGATTGTTTCAGAATTGATTCAGAAGTGGGCTGTCAGGTCTTTCTCCCATTTTTACAGTGCTGGAAATTCAACTCAAGGCCTCTGAGAGCATAGAGAAGCACTGTACCAGTGGAGCTATACCACAGCACCATTTACATGAACTATACATCCTAATATGGCAGATGAATAAAAATGTATTCCAAGATAAACAAAAACATATATTTTATGTAATTTACGCCATCTTTTGTGGCATTTTCTTTCTTTTTATAGTGAAACATAGTTTCTGCCACAAGAACCTGGGCACAGGCAGTGTGTTACATGTACTTGATTTGCCCAGTTTATGTTAACAGAAAAGTTCACGTTAGCGTAATATATTTCAGTGACTAATTTATGGCAAAATTCTTTGCTCCTCTTCATAGTTAATTTGCCATGTTAGATTCATCATTTTCACACAGTACATTAAATAATCAAGACCCTGGTGTTCAGAGCATTAGCTATTAGGTAGACTCATAAAAAAGACATAACTCTCCCCTCATGTAAATGTTTACCTGTTTTTTCTGTGTCTCCCACACTCTACCTTACTCTGTGAGGCCTCAGGCACAGCAAGCCCCATTTCCCATACTCTCTGATGACAAACTTTCTATTGCTAAGGATAGGCCCAGAAGGCAATGGGAGGTGTGCAGAGGAGGAGAATGCTTGGATTTCCTGTTTTCTAGTTCCCGGCAAGAAAGTTTCACCAGGAGCAGCATCCTGTCCCTGGTTTTTTGTTTATTTGTTAGTTTATTTGTCTTTTTTTTTTCCAACCCTCTGGGTACCTCATAAAAAATAGGATATCCTTAAAGGTCTAAGCACCAGCTGAGCATTCCCCTTGTTACTGGCTCAACCTTTCAGAGTCTATACCTCTTTGCATATAGTAAATAACCTTTGTAAGAAATGCATAATGTTATTTCTGCTTTCCTGACTAAATTTGGACATGCACACTTCACTCTTAGAAAAATAAACACCTAACATTTGTTGTGAAAGTACAGTATCTATAAAATTCTAAAGTAGAAACGAAGCTAACAGATTATGTACTTTTCAATTTGCAGATGATTTTACATTGCTAGAAAGTCTAAGCAGCTCAGCCAAAATCATGCAGCTACTAAACAGTAGAATCATAACTCAAATGTAGTTTTTTTGCACTCACTTTTGATTTTTTAGAATTCCAAATGCATTGATGAAGACCCAAAATAAGCTGTTTAAAATAAGCTGCTATAGTCATTGAGAGGTGAGGTGAAAGTTTTATAGGGAGAAAAAGTAACAGTTTCTTTGTATTCTCATCATTTTGTACACATTAAGGAACTCTCCTAGTCAATTTTCATTTCACCCTGGCCACAACAGGCTTTTTGTAATGAGGAGTTCCATTAACACATTCTCCAGAACTCCACAGATGGAAGAGCAGAACTGAAGAGATCATACTGAGCTGAGAATGAATCCAGTTCTCTATTGAACTTCTGACCAAATGTTTCCATTTTGTATCAGTTAGACCTCCTGACGATGCACTTTCCATGCTGTGTAAAGCTCTCTTAAATTCATTGCTCATTAAACACACATAATCTCCCCCAAATCTTCAATAGATAATTCATGGGAACAGATTGCATGCACGTTTTTGATATTAAGCACCACCAAACATATGTCTAATGTCTCAATATTTCAAATAAATCAGAGATAAGTAACTTTCCCTAGTAACGTTTATGATTTTGACAGATGTATTCAATCTTCCTTCTCTGATGTTCTAATATTTTAATCTTGATTGATAATAGCAAAATTATCTTAAATCACTATCTTATAATTTTTCAACATGTATATTTCAGAAAGAAAAAAAGGACTTTTAATAAACTTACTTTAGGATATTTATTACCTAGCTGAATTAAAAAATGTTTTTATTTTCCCAAGAAAAGAGATCTAATTTATTATGGTTGTATGAGGAGTTTTAGCATCATTATGCACAAAAGAATAAGAAATTATTTATATTTAATGTTTTCATTTGAAAAGGATACAACTAGCCAGTGTTGTGGTGTACAAATTAGATCTCAGTGACTTGGGAGGTGGGGGGAAGGACAGAAAAGTTGAAGCCAGAGGTGGGCTGAGTAATTTTTTGAGACCTTTTCACAAGATAAAATATTAAAAAGCAGCTGATGTTGCAGGTCAGTGATAGAGTGCTTGCAAAGAATGTGCAAGTCCCTGAGTTCAGAAAACAAGGTAGCCCAGGTACAGAAAAACAGAAGATAGAACTAAGGCTGGTTGTGGTGGGACATGGCTGTCATCTCAGCCTTTAGGAGACTGAAGCAGGAAGATCTCAAAGCCAGCCTGAGCTATATAGAGAATATCTCAGAAACAAAACAAAATAAAACCTAAATTAGAACTATGACAACTCAAATTCTAATTTTGGTTTTTAGATATGAGATACTAGCTCAGAGTAAGAAGCATAATTCAAATACTTGAAATTTCAAATGAAGTGCAAGTTGACAGATTTCCAGGAGGAAAAAATGTGGATACTTTCTATCTTAGAAATGAAATCCCTGTGCTTATAGTGCAAAAACTAGAAAGTATCAAGATGCCTGAATCTCATAGTCTCTGTTGGCAGAAAACTGTCACAGATTGGCCAGAAAATCCAGGCAAAGTGAAATGATTCATTGGGTGACCTGGCCAGACTGGTTTTTCTCTTCCATAGAGTGCAGGATATCGCTCTGCATCAGGATTATTGGCAATCACCTTGGTCATCACTCTCTCACGTTACCTTTTACATTTTCTCCTCTAAGAAAGCAAGTCTTTCATTGGATGACCATAATTTATAGAATCTAATTTACCCTCTGCTACAATTTCTGTTCCTTTTCTGGATGTGGGCCATTTGTACTGTGGTTATAAACACTCGTGTAAGTCTGTGTGGAATAGCAGAGTGACTGAGTTCAGGAGAAAAGGCTCTGAAGGCACACAGCACACCTCTATACCTCAATTTCCACATGTTTAAAAGATCAACACTAATACCTCTTTAATAGAAATGTTGTGAAGATTTGGTGAGTTAATATACATAAAAAGCTTCAAATTAGAACCTGGATTTGTAAGTCTCAAAAAAATTTTAATCTGGACATCAACATAGTTATTATTATTCTTATTTTTATCATGTACAAGATTTCTATGTATTTGTCCAATATAAATTTGATAGAGATTGCATTATATGTTCATCTTGAATCACAAAAGACCGTGAATAACCATTTTAATCTTCAGAAGAGAGAACAAACAAATATCACATTTCCTGATTTCAAATTATATTACATTTTTAACAGGAGGAAAAATCTAAATTGCATATGGAAACACCACAGTTCTCAATGAGTTCAAGTTCAGAAACTATAAAAGTAAAAGAAGTTTATTTGGGATAGTAGGAATTGCAGTTTGAGAAAAACTGGCTCAGATACTTTTGAATGAGGGTTCCAAAGAAGGTAGAGAAAGTTTATATAGGCAAGTAGTGCAGATTTGTTGAAAGGTAGTAAAAATTACTTTGCAGGAAATTTCTGTTGGAGTTGAGAAAGTATAGGGGCTACATGAAAAAGGACATGTGCCTGGTAGAAGACAGAATGAGGAATGTGTATGCACAATGGAATTGTCCACAAAACAAGAGTCTAAAAACTTTAGCATCCCTCTTGAATTTCTGGACATAATGTAATTATCTAGTTATTTCAGATATCTGCAGTTAAAAGGCAAAAATTATCAAAGTTCACATTCTCATGCGGCAGCCTGAAATGTATAAAAGTGCATAATACCTTTATTGACCTCTCAATTCCATTTTGAATGTGATTTTTCCTTCTATTTTCACACAATACTATTTGGACCTTTCTACTTCCATTAATGTGGTGGAACATCTGGAGTATAAAGCAGCCTACTCTTCTGATAAGAAATGGCCAAGCATGTGCTTTTTTGCTGGTCATTCTATACTCTAATATCAGAGCTCTACACTGATTATTCTTAATTATCACACACTAATTCAGAATTAAATTGAAGGGAGTGCTGAGCCAAAACTAAGTTATTTTAGTTACTTGCAAATTGCTGTGGAAAAATACTTGAGGAAAAACAACTTAGGGCAGGAAAGGTTT
The DNA here is from genome assembly GCA_007922755.1 of Pedetes capensis. NCBI lineage: Eukaryota > Metazoa > Chordata > Mammalia > Rodentia > Pedetidae > Pedetes > Pedetes capensis. The sequence continues at coordinate 17,776 of VMDO01017380.1, read as the reverse complement.
ATTTTAGCTCATGATTCACATGGTCTCAGTCCAGAGTGTTGGGCAGGCATGATGAGAAAGCTGGCCACAGGCCCTGTGGAAGAAGGCTTCACATCATGGCATCAGGAAGCAGACAGAGCCAGGAACTGGGGGCCCATGTAACAAACTCCAAAAACCCAGCCCTGGTGAACTACATCTACCAGCCAGATCTCACATCTCAAAGTTCCATATACTTTTAGGGCACTACCTCCACCTGGAAACCTAGTGTTCAAATACATGACTATTGGATGACATTTCAGATTCAAATCATAACACTCTATCGTTGGACTCCAATGGTTCAAGTCCAACTTTAAGAATTCTGTCAAACTTCAAGAATCCCCAGAGTCATAAGAGTCTCAACACTGTTCAAAAGTTGAAGTTCAAAGTCTCTACTAAAACTCAAGGCATTCTCTTAGCTGAGAGTCCCTACAAAAAGTTATGTATTTCTAACATACAATGGCAATCAGGAAGTATTACCATTCCCAAAGGAAGGAATGGGGGCACAGAAAGTAAAGACCAGTCCAAAACCAAACTAAATTCCAGCAGGGCACACAAACCCTGTGGTTCCATGTCTGGCCTCTGGCACATGCAGTGATATCATTTGGATTCAAACAGACTGGGGCACCTCTCTCCCTATAACTTTTCCATTTGCAGCATATGTAGCCCTCTTAGTCTTATCCACTCATTGCCAGTAGCTTTCCTTGGCAAATGTTTCACTTGCTGGCATCTCTAACATCCTGGGGTCTCTATTATAGCTTAGGCTCTAACCTCATATTTCACATTCCAGGCTTTCCAGAGCTCTCCACAGGGACTTTGACCCTGGTACACATTGTCTGGGCTTGCAGGCTATTTCTGGAAACTTGGTGACACCCTCCATAACCCTGTAACTCTCACATTCTGCATGTCTACAAAACAAGCACTAAATGGATGATGCCAAGGTCTGCCACCAACTTGAGCAGAAACTGGAACTCACTGAACCATGAGTACAGTGGCCTCAGTGTGCCTTGGCTATAAAACCACTTCTACAGGAGGCTCATTTCCAGCAGGGCACTCAAGAGGAACTCATTTTTGAGACCTTCTCTTCTCAAAACAAAATTTTATAAATGGATCCTCAGATGGGAGGGGCTGCCCAACTCCCACTTTACACCCAAGCCATTCCTATCATTGCAGCTCAAAGTGCTTGGGTGCTCTTTAATGGCATTTATCTCGTTAAAGACAGCATCCTCATTTCCAAACTTTGCCTCTGTAGCTTTTCTGAGCTGATTGCATCCTAGCCACCTCCTCAGTAGTATTTTGTCTTGAAATTTCATCCACATCAAGTTAATTAGTTCATCACTTTTGAATTCAGCCTCACTCAAAGCATTAGGATGTGGGCAAATCAAAAACTCTTTACCAAAATGCAATGTGAATGGTATCTAGTTCAATTCCCAATACTGTTCTCATTTTCCTCTGAAACCTATTGTTGTTAGGTGCTGTCATATCAGGTCCAACTCATGGTTTTCAGTGGCTGATTGTTCTGGGATTGCTTTGGGAATGTATGGCCAGGACCTTCTCCCAGAAACTCCATTAGCACCTAAATATCTTTACTGTTGACATTCCTATCAGTGTTATGGTTTTGAATTTTCACCAGAATTTCCCTTTACACTCTGTTTACAGTATTTTAAGGGCTTCTTTAATCTGCATCTCTAAACTCTTCCAAATGCTGCCCACAAACAATTCACATGGAAGTGTTTCCTCACAGCAATACCCTGATTCTCGACTACTAATTATCTGTGTTAGTTTGTGTATCACTGTAGAAAAATACCTGCCAAAAACAACTTAGGGGAAAAAAGGTTTACTTTAGCTCATGATTCAGAAGAATTGAGTCCATCACAGTGGTTTGACATGGTGACACAGCTAATGTCAAGGCCCATGGTAAAGGACTTCACATAATGGCATCAGAGAAGGGATCCAGGGGCCCATATATAAACCTCCAAAGGTCCTCCTTTAGTGACCTACTTCCACCAGCCAGATCTCTCCTCCCAAAATCCCATCTCCTCTCAGGACACTACCACCACTTGGCGACCTAGTGTTTAAACACCTGACCTCTGGCGAACAATTTAGATTCAAGCCATAACACTACTGCACATGGACTCCCTTCATGCATAAACTATTTGCTGATTGCTTACTCTGTGCCATGCATGGAGAGGCAGGATAAAAAGACAGAGAAAATTAAGGGGACATGAGAAGGGAGAGGAGCCCCTCACCCCTGAGGCTAAGAATCAAGAAAATCTCCCAAACAAGATTGTGGAGCATGTTTACAGTAAGGATATAAGCCTTGACTTTCTTTGTAAGAATTCCCTAGACACCTTTGATTTACACATCTAATTAGCACTTTTTTCGTAGCTGTAAACCTATATCATGCACCTCATGGACCATTTTATGATCTCATTTACTAATTTTTCTTAAATACTCTACACAGTGGAACTTCACAAGTCACAAAATTATAAACACATCTACTGTAAAGACAATTAAATGTGACTCTTTCCCTCTCGAGGGAACCCCACATCCATGTCTTATATCTGCATTATTTTCCTTTTTTTTTTTTTTTTTTTTTCAGTATTGGGAACCTCGGGCATCAAGCATGCTAGGCAAATGCACTACCACTGACCTGAATCCTCACCCTTTTTCATTTTATATTTTGAAACAGTATCCTGATAAGTTGCATGGGTTACCTCTGGGCTCAAACTTGCAATCCTCCTGCCTCAACTTCCCAGGTCACTGGGATTATAAGCATGTACTATGGTACCTGGCTATATTATTATATTTTTCTTAGTGTCTCTCCTTTCTCTGTGTCTCTCTGTCTCTCTCTCTTTCTCCTCCTGCACTTGTACATAAAGTGTATACTACTTCTTATCCCTGGGCTGGGATTTAGCTCAGTTGGTAGAGCACTGCATTGCAGTCTCTGAGGTCCCAAGTTCATTTCCTAGCACTGCAAAAATGGGAGAAGGGCCTGGCAATCCACTCCCAAGGCAATCCTGAAACAGTCAGCCATTGAAAACCCTCTGAGGGTCGCTATGAGTAGGAAACCAACTCGACAGCACCTAACAACAACAACGTCTTATCCCCACTTAATAAATTCACTAACTTTGTTTCACTCTGACTTATCCTCAAATTCTTTTCTGCAATGGAGCCAAGGACCCAACTTTATCTGAACAGAGGTCCTTAATGCACACTGGGCTGCATTTCCTCCTGCCTTTGATATCTTTCTGGTGTCTTATATTGGGAAGTAGAGAGATGAAGCATAGTTGGTGAGTTGTCTTTATTGCCACATCTCCATACCTCTAGTCTGTCAGCTCACATATTCCTTTCACTTCTTTATTTTATTGCCTGACTAATTTCTTTACTCCTTATTTCCTGACCAGACAGCCAGCTAGTTTTAAATGAACACCTCCAGTGTCAAACATAGAGAATCCTATAGAGATTTCTATACTCCCTTTCTTGGTGAGATGAAACAAAATGGCTGTCTGGGAAGATAGCACTCCAAGGACTGATCCCCCAATATCCTAAGCAATGTCTAGCGCAGTCACAAGGAACTCAATAATGGGAATCTAGGGTATCTAAAGGGCAGGGGTCTGGCTCAGTTGATAGAATATTGCTCTACACTTTCTGAGGATTCAGGTCTGATCTTCACCACCGCTAAATTGGGTGAAGGATGTGGCATTCCACTCCTGAAATAATCAACCATTGAAAACTCTATGAGTGTCACTATGAGTAGGACATAACTTAATGGCACCTAAAAACAACCACAAGGTTTCTATTGGAGAATTCCAATAAAAATTGAGTATCACAGTGTTTTTTCTTTCTCTTTCTTTCTTTACTTTGTCTTTTAGATAGACCTGTGAGCACAGGGAATATAACTTAGCATCAGTATAAATTCAAAAGTGAATATTTAATGTAAAATTGGAATAAAAAGAAGAGAAATAAAACAACATTTGTAAGAGTTTTCCATCTTTGCTGATTTTTGTTGTTGTTAGGTGCCTTTGAGTCTAGTCAGACTCATAATGACCCTCACAGGGTTTTCAGTGGTTGATTATTTCAGGATTGCTTTAGGTCTTAAAATAATGAAAGATATTACCTTAAATCTACATAACAAGCCTCTTCTATTGACTTCTTTGTTTCTACTGAGTATGTACTTAATTATCAATTGTGATTAAGTCAAATTATTTGTCTTTAAAATGTGAATTTCCTACTTTGTTTCATTAAAAGTCATGCCATTGGAAGTGCAGGTTTAGGATTAAGGCTTGCTTGGTATTATGGAGGAAGTATTATGGAGGAAGTAATCAAATCAATAGATTAACTTTAAAAATTGGCAAAATATATATAAATGAAAGTTGTAAAATATACATATATATGTATCTATCTATCTATATGTATTGTTTAAATGTGTGTTTATGTTTGAATATTTGTTTGGAATAAAATTAGCTTGTAGATAAGTGAACACTCACATAAAAATTATCCCATAATTCTTTTAGTTGATAGGAATTAAGCAAATAATTACCATATTAGTTAATTTAAATTTGTTGGCAAAAATGGAGATGTCTCCAGGCCTTTTGATGTTTGCCTGTCTTAATATTTGTACATGTGACATGTTTAAGATATAATTTTCATGTGTTCTATATTTAAATAGAGCTTCCTGGGTTTGCATTACAATATAGTTGTAATATAGTTTCATTATAATATAGCTATTGCATAGAATTACTTTGATAAGAAGAAAAAATACTTTTCTAAATTCAGTAATTTAGAACTAATTAGATGTGTAAGTGCTAATTAGATGTGTAAGTCAAAGGTGTCTAGGGAATTCTTACAAAGAAAGCCAAGGCTTATATCCTTACTGTAAACATGTTCCACAGTCTTGTTTGGGAGATTTTCTTGATTCTCAGCCTCAGGGGTGAGGGGCTCCTCTCCCTTCTCATGTCCCCTTAATTTTCTCTGTCTTTTTATCCTGCCTCTCCATGCATGGCACAGAGTAAGCAATCAGCAAATAGTTTATGCATGAAGGGAGTCCATGTGCAGTAGTGTTATGGCCTGAATCTAAATTTAGAAACAAATAAGGAAAAAAAGAACTATTGAATAAGAGAACTATTTAAAAAGAACTATTAAATAAGAGAAACAAATATGAAGGGTTATAGGTAGTTGAAAATAGTTTTGTTAAAACATGGTTAAAGTGAAGAAAATGCTTTGGAATGAGAATGGATTTTGTATGGTAAAATATGTTTTTTTCCTTAAAATAAAAGGATTGGCTCCAAAATGGAAGTGAACAGATGGGTGAAATATCAGAAGTTCAAAACCTATCACACACACACACACACACACACACACACACACACACACACACACACACACATATTATATACAAGGTGCAGTCAAAAAGGTATGGTGAGTATTTAAATAAAAACATATCACAGTATAATACACATTGCCATTAATCCCCCTTAAGTACTACCCCACATTTGAACACACTTGTTCCATCATTCCTGCCACTTTCTAAGACAGGAACAGAAGTCCTCTTTGTGTCTTAAATTTCACTATCACAGCTGCTTCAATGTCTTGAATTGATTAAAAACATCTGCCTTTCATTATCATTTTGATTTTGAGGAGCTGGAATGTCACAGGGTGCTAGATTGCATGAATAAGGTGGATGAGAACACACTATAACACTTTTACTTGACAGAACTGATGTCTCAGAAATAATGTATGCCTGGTAATGTTGTCATGATGGAGGGTGAAACTACAGACATTCATGAAACAGGATTTCCAGAACTGCTTCAAAAAGTGACAAGAATGATAAAATAAATGTGTTTGAAGGCAAAAGGAGTGTTTTGAGGGGGATTAATGCAAATATCTCTTTTATTATAATAAAATTTTATTTAAACATTCATCACATTTTTATTACACATCATATAGAGTTGACTATAATTTTAAAAGTTTTCTAAAGAATTTTCTATGATCAAATTTTAATGTACTTAAATAAAAGACAATGGGATGCCAGCCACCCCTAAATTAACTTTTAAGTTTTGCTTGTGAGGATTTCAACAACTTGGATAAAATAGAAAACTCAAATAGGGAAACAATTATAGGTAAGAGAATAAGCCTAGTCAATAGTGTTTGTCCTGGAAAAAAATATACATCTCCCCAAGCAAATAAAAACCTGCCCCTCCATAGAAAGTCTAAGCAAAAGAAAGAATATTCCAAAGGGGCCAATACCAGCTACTGCTGTGGAAATCCAGGACAGTAGGGTAAAACAGTTTTTCTCAATGTGGTCCTAAGAAACAGGCCTTGGCCACCTCAGCAAAGAGCAATACTACAGTAGAGGAAGATGTTCCACCCTTTAAAGGCAGCATGGGAGCTCATCTACAGGGATGGCTGCCTGGAAGGACTAAAGCTCCCCAAAGGGCCCTGGGGAGGCCTGCCTCAAGAAACTAAATATAGCTATTGAGATGCCCCAGGAAACTCATAATATGGCAGGTTAAAATATTTATTTTAATTTGGATACTAGGGGCTTCTTTCTCTGCCTGAATCAATAACCCAGGTCCCCTTTCTAAAAGATCTTGTGTAGTAACCCAGTGTTGATGAGGACACCCAAAACAAAAAGGTTAACTAGACCTTTAACATCAAGCTTTTCAGATATAAAGAAGTTATTAGCCCTGGCCTTGAGGATTTGGAATTTATAAAAATCTTGTTCCCTATATATGGTAAAAAGACAAGATATGTCATTGGAAGTCCTCACTCAAAAGTCAGGAGACATTCCTTGATTCATAGTCTACTTCTTCAAAAAGCTAGACTCTGTAGCATGTGGATGGCCAGGTTGTTTGCAAGCTATAGTAGCAATAGCAATACTGGTAGAAGAGGTTACTAACCTCACTCAGTGACAGTCATTAAAGGTCCTAACTCCTCATCAAGTTACTCCTCATCAGGTGTCTTAAAAAATCCAAGGACATCAATGGTTAACTGGAAGATGATTATCTAAGTATCAAAGTCTCTTATCTGGATCACCAGATATTATCCTCAAAGTTTACCACATGCTAAATCTGGCTACTTTGATCACTAAAACAAATAAAGTGTTTTCCCATTCTCATGGAAGACATATTACAATCCTATTCTATCATGCTTGATTTAAAATACCCAGCTTTAAAGGATCATAATGATGAATGGTTTACAGATGGGAGTGACTCCATGAGCAAAGGAACTCAAAAGACAAGTTATATCCTAGCTAGCCTTCAGGAAACAACAGAGGCCAAGCTTCCTCTCCACACCTCAGCTCAAAAGGCTGGGCTTATTGTTTTACCTTGAGCTTTACAGTTGGGAAAAGATAAGATAATAAAAAGCCAATGTTGACATTGATTCTAAATGTGCTTTTCTAGTCCTTCATGCTCATGCTGCTATAAGGAAAGAAATAAAATAACTTTAATAGGAAAAATATTAAAAGTGGCTCTAGAGTTTTATCTATTTCAGTGGCTCTCTGGCTACCTGTGCAAAGAGCAGAATGCATTGTAAATGACACCTGTAAGACAATTCTCTTATTATACAGGGAAATAGACTGGCAGGTCTAAGTGCCAAACAGGCAGCACTCTAAGAGGCTACTGAGATGGTTCTGGTACCTCTTGTCCTAGAGTTAAATACTATCCCATTATACAGAAACAGAGAAGGAATGGGTAACCCAGTGAGGATATAGATTGATTAAAATTGCCTAGTGAACTCAAGGGGAACATAACAGTCTCTTGCCTTAAGCAGATCAATAGAAAATCATTAAGGGATTTCATGGTTCACATTATCACTGGTGGTGAGAGGTGCTGCAACTTAGCATTGCCACCTGTCTCTTTCCTCAGGACCTCCACTCAGGGAAAGATGGGTCCTGGGCTCCAGCTCAGAAAAAATTTCAGGACAAGCTGAAGGATGAAGCAGAGTTGTAGAGTTTATTTGATAAAAGTAAGAGATAGCACACACTTCAGAGTAAAGCATGGGTACAAAGAGAAGAGACAGAGAGGGAGGGAGAAGAGGAGAAGAGAGGGGGGAGAGAAGAGGGGACAGGTGAGAGGGGAGGGAGGTGAAACGAGAAGGGAGTGGGGAGAGGGGCTTAAGGGAAGAATAGTACATATCCAAGACATGCTTGTGGGTCTCTAACCTTTTGGGCATTCACAATGGATATGTGT
>VMDO01017379.1:0-44997 GCA_007922755.1 Pedetes capensis | reverse complement strand
GTTATAAGAACTATTAGAATGCCTACCTTTGATTGAATAACAAATACCATGACTACTTCATTATAACAATTGTGGGATTTAAATGTTTTAACCAAAGGTCAAACTCTTAAATTCTAAATTTACCTATTAATCAGCATCTGTGCATTTGGAAAAGGAAGTACAAGAAACAAATCATTACAATATATTCAGGTAAAGATTGAAATGTATGCTACAAAATAACCACTTCAGTACCAAGTCTTTCAGTCTATACTTACTCTGGAAAATCTATAAAAACACAGCAACTCAGGATATTAAAAGTAGTAATTTGGGCTAAGGGTGTGGTTTGGTGGTGGAGTGCCTGTCTAGCATGCAGGAAGCCCTGGATTTAATCCCCAGCAAAACACACACACATCCATATCCATACATGCCCACATCCACACACTCACCCCTCCATCCCCCAACACAAACAATTTAAGGCTTTCTAAGCAAGGAACCCTGATATAAAAATGTTTTCTCAACAATGACTTACTAAAAGGAAACTTTAGGCTGTTACAGATGTGAACTACAGAAATAGGATTCTTCTTTCCAAAGTGGTCTATATAAAACAAAGAATGCTTTCATATTTATCACAAATTTTGAATGGTTTAACCATTCAAGAAATATGAAAATTTCCTGCACAGCATACTGATGGTATGCCAATTTATCCCACACAAGGTCAATACTGTTCCATAATGAAGAGGAAACATTTATTATGGGAATGTATCTAGATGAAAAACTCTAGAATCTTTGCTGAAACAAATAAATGACAATCAATATATTATAAATGTTTAAAAATAGTTGCTTTCAAGAAATTATAATTTTTTTAAATATTTTGGTTTAAAACGTACATCTTGAACTCAACTTTTAATATTTCAGTATGTGGTATTTAAACACAGTGAAGCTTTCAAGTTGGAAATATCATAGATGATTTTTCCAAACTATTTTCTGTTTTGAAAGAGAAAAGAAAATCCTTTGTTTGGAGAAGACAAAATATTCTGTGATAATAAGCATTTATCAAGCAATGAAAGTAACTGGACCTTTACAGAAGGTAAGATTTAACTATCAGAACACAACCAGATGCTCTATGGAACAATATTAAATAATTTAAAAACTAAAAGACTGAAAACAAAAGCTATGGGAAGTATACTGAATACTAAACCATACCAAACTGGTGTCTAAATCCCCAGGTGATAAACTGATTTCATCTGGAGAGGTGACAGAAGAGCGTGTAGTCCTTGGAGTTCTTGGAGAAGGGAGTGTGTCCCAGGCATTATATCCGCTTGGTGGTGGAGTTGGCATTTGAACACCTGATCGTTGGCAGCAGTTCTCGGGGTTGGACATCCAAGCTTCAAGTAATTTCTCTCTGTCCCAGTCTTTAAGAAAAATGGAATGGATATCTCTCAAAAATCAGGAACTATGATAATGTTTTAAAAGCTGCATAATAACAAAAGCAACAGGATAAATGAAGATATAGATCTTCTATGGAAAAAAGGTAGTAATTATGTAAACAGGAGCAAAAATGAATATCTAGATATGTTAAATTTATTAATACTTTAAAACAGATTTTAAATTCCTCTATGAACTACCGTGGTGCATAACTGTTTCAATATCTAATAGTATTCTCAAAATTCCAGTAATTTCTACTCATCAAAAGAGATGACTCACATCACTTTTTAAATTTACTAAATTTTTGCTGGTTTAAGTGTAATTTAGCCTCTTCACTCTTTCAATATATAATTCTGCAATTAGGCTCACTGATGTCAAGTTGTGAAATGATAATATGGTCACTATGGACATGTCAAAATGCCAACAGTACAGGGTCCTAAAGCTCATTTAATAAACAACTTGAATGCAGAAGGAGCTCTCCAAGGGATCTGGGCTATAAATAAAGTTTTGGTGAATTAAAAAAAAATTCTGTATTAAGTGATTTTCAATCTGGCTTAACTATAAAAGATTATCTTCTTCCTGTGAACACTTATAAAATGGCCAAGTAACACATTATAATAAAGTCCACACTCATGCAAATCTAACCCTTTAAAAACAAGAAACTAATGTATTCATTAATTTTGGTAGGCATCTTACACGTCTTAGTTATTAAATAATAAATTAAATAATTTATTCTTCCCAGAAAACTTTTCAGTCATTATTTAGGTGAAGAAACCAAGACTCAGGGAAATTATATAACCTGCCCAAGCTTACATAGAGACTTGAAACCTCTTCTGTGATTCCAAAGTTCTGTTCTTTCCAGTATTAGGTAATACTTCTCATGTATTAAAAAGGGTAAATTTAGGGCTGGGGATGTAGCTCAGTGGTAGAATGCCTACCTAGCATGCTTGAGGCCCTTAGTATGATTCCCAGCAATACACACACACACACACGCACACAGTGTAAATTTCAATTATTCACTGGAAGCTCATCTATAACATTTTATAGCTCAACTACAAGTAGTTGTAGAAATGTTCTCGTGAGCGTTTTTTCAACTACATTAAGCCAATGTATTTGGCAGTTTGACAGCGTAAGTTTGACTTAGACATGGAATGAAGACAGAGGACATGGATTTCCAACAGAGGAAACCACATTATAGAGATATAGAAGTATAACTGAGAAAATTAAATAGTTCTGAGAAGTTGTATAATAGGGTGCTGTGGTTTGGGGAGACAGAAAATAAGGTGGGAAATGGGGTAAGATTACAAAGGAGGAGAAACATACACCAACTGATAAAAACTAAACTTTTTGCATTACAGGAAATGTTGCTAGACAGGCATTGGTGTTTTGATAATTTAATATTTTGACTAAGATCATGGTCTGTACGGAGCATTTCACTTTGTTGTGGTTCTACATAGGGTCCTCTAAATTCCACATATTTCAAGCAGAAATGTGCACAAGAAACCTTAATTATCTACCTATATGACAGGTTCACATATAAGATAGACATTTACATTTCTCAGAAACAGCTATGACTTTTGCTTCTAAAATGTATGGCATAAAACTTAGCAAATTGCAGGGCACGGTGGCGCATGCCTGTAATCCCAGTGACTTGGGAGGCAGAGGGAGGAGGATCACAAGTTTGAGACCTGAGGCAATCTGCGTAATTTAGCGAGACCTTGTCTCAAAAAGTAAAAAAAATGGGCTGGGGTGCAGCTCAGTGGTACAACACTTGCAAAGCATGCAAGCACAAAGCCCTGAGTTCAATCCCCAGTACCGTAAAAAGAAACAAAAAACACTTTAGCAAATCTTACCAGTAGAAAGCGATTTTAACGTATAAAAGTAATCCTTTTAGTTGAATAGACATTTACAAAAGAATTATTAAAGATGAGAAATAAATGTTTTTCCCTTCTGGGATCTCTCTCTCTCTCTCTCTCTCTCTTTAAATCAGATTACTCTTAGTTCTAGTGGCATTACAAAGTATCATGATGGTTTCTTGAAATGTGACTTGTGTATTGATATTTAAGATGTGGGACTGACTGGAATGAAGGCAGATGATGATATCATTTATCATTTATTTGCAGCTACAGACGTCAGGGATTTAGTTCAAAGGATGGAATGCTTGCTCTGTGCACTCTCAGTCCCTGGGTTCGATCCCCAGCACTGCAAAAATGGGAGAAAGACCTGGCAGCCCACTCCCAAAACAATCAGCCATAGCACTGCTATAAGTTAGACACAACTTGACGGCGCCTAACAGTAACAACAAAGCAGCTACAGAGATTTTCAGTCATATCAGGAAAAACTAATCTGTCACATCCAATTTTATAAAATGTGATCAATTTCAGAAGAGAGTAATAGGCAAATTACCCTTTTTGCGTCTCAGCTCTTATGCGTTAATTGGGGATAATCATTCCCTACTCTGTTGATTTCATGAGAATTGGTGGAATTAATACATGTAATATGCCTGAAATAGTGGTTGGTGGATGGAAGCACCAACAAATGTAGGCTATGATTAGCTATTAGCATTATTTCAGGGCTTACTGAACTATTCTTGGTGACGTCAAGATATGTGAATCATAGTCTCAGGAGTTCTAATTCAAATACCAGAAATGTGGCCTTAGTAGAGGACTCTCGTAAGGAATCATGAAATTACATTGGGAAATTAAATAGTGTTAAGGTATAAATAAATTATGCCCAGTGCCATATAATTTAGCCAGGCTAAAAAACTACTAATAATCTTGTTCCTTAAAAGGCTTTGGTTTTGTAAGTTTATAGGAGAATGTGAGAAAAAGGACATTAAAGAATGTTAGACTAAAATAAATGGAAAAACAAACAAGCAAACAAAAAAAACCCAAAAGCACAACACCAGTTAGTAGTACTTTATGCTAAAATGAGGCATAATTTATGTTTAAGTTATTCTACTAATACAGATGGATTAACTTCAAAAAATCTGGTTAAAATTACAAACCATTTAGAAAAATATCAAATTAAAATGCCATGTTTGGATCTTTCTTTTTCATTTACAAATTGAATAATATGTCAACAAAATATACTTTTGAAAACAAAGATTTGTGGAAAAGGGAGAGGAAACAATGTAAAAGGATAAAGGGGGAGAGGATAATCTCAATGTAAATGATGCAATTTCATGAGTACATGGGAAAAATAGGGGAATATAACCCATAAATGCATATGAGTTTTACTACATATTAGTCAAAAGGTTCCATAAACTTTGTAAGTTAATGAAAGTGTAATCAAAAGTGAATAGCTCCACAATGGAAAAAGCAAATGCTGTATTACTGTGTATCCCACCAACATTTATCAATAAAGAGAAAAAACGAATAAAAAAAGAAAGAAAAAAAGAAAACAAAGATTTGATACAAAACCGAGTGGGGGTGGCTCATGTCCATAATCTCAGCATCTAGGAGGCTGAGGCAGGAGGATCACAGGGGTGAAGCCAGGCTGGGCTACATATGGAGATACTGTTGTTTAAATTATTTTGAAGTCTTTATAAACACACAAACATTTATAATTAGGTATGAATGGTATATCATATATGCTATTTTTTAGCACAAGATCTTTTTTTTTTCACTTGTCTCTCCCTGCCCTCTCGCCATTATCCCTCTGTCAGTTAATCCATCTTAGAAACCAAGTATCTCTCCTATATTTTTCTCCATGCTAATATAAGTGTGTGTAGGAATCAGAGATTTAGCTCAGTGGTAAAGTGCTTGTCTTGCAAGTGCAAAGCTCTGAGTTCAGTCTCAGCACCAAACAAATACCCTTTTTGTGTCTCAGCTCTTATGTGTTAATTGGGGATAAAAAAATTATAAGTGTATGTAAACATATATTGGCAAAAAAATTATAAGTGCATGTAAACACATATACATATAGTTTCTGATTATTTTACATAATATTATATAAACTTTATTTCTTTTTCCTATTTAATCAATCTCCTGAAAACCTCTCCAAGTAAATTAAACAATTTGTGTATTATGATTCTTAAAAATATTCCTCTGCTTTGTTTAGTTATTTTTTCCCATGACAGCAGTGGTGCAATACGTAAGTATATATTCATGTTATATATAAGTATATCTTCATGTTTATAGTTCTTTGAGACAAATTCTCTGAAATAGGACTAATCAGTTTATGGATCATCATGTTTACAAAAGATAATGCCAAGGGGCTTTCCAAAAGGGCCGTAAAAATTTCTATTTCTGCCAGTAATGGAGGACATTACTATTTTCCTTTCCAGCAGATGTTGTGATTCTCTTAAAAGTTTACAAACGGATATTATTTAATTTATTTTTCTGGACAACTCATGAGTTCAAAAATATTTTCATATGATTGTTGGTCATTAAGATTTGCTCTTCATGAGCTGGGTACCATGGTGCACACCTGTAATATCAGCTACTTGGAAGGCTGAGGTGGCAGTATTGCAGGTTCAAGGCCAGAAGCAGTGTGCATAACTTAGTGAGACTGGGGATGCAGATTAGTGGTAGAGTGCTTGCCTAGCATGCATGAGGCCTTGAGTTCAACCTCCCAGTACTGAAATGGAAAAAAAGAAATGTTCTTCTCCTAAATACCTATCCATATCTCTTCACCACTTTTCTATTTTGTTATTTACCAATTTCTTATCAACTTAAAGAATATCTTCATATGCAATATTAACTGATATTTTTTCAAATCAAAATTGTTTCTTGACTTTCTTTATAGTATACTTAGCAACAAAAATTAAAAAATTTAATACACTTTAAAATGCCTATCTTTAGGTGGATTCAAAACCAGAGGCAGCCTGTGCAACTTAGTCAAACTATCTCAAAATAAAAAATAAAAAAAAGAGCTGGGAGTAAAGCTCAGTACTGGGTGGAGAGCCCTGGATTCAATCCCTTAGTACCCAACAAACAAACAAACAAAAAATTCAAAACAACAAAAACAAACCCATCTTTTCTTTGTTGTTGTTATGCGCTGTTGAGTTAGTGTCCAACTCATAGCAATGCTACATACAACAGGCTAAACATTATTGTCAGTGTTTCTCTGCTATTTGTAGGGTTTTCAATGGCTGATTGTTTTTTGGGAGTGGGTTGCGGGTCCTTCTCCCAAGCCAACAGCATGTGGTGTTCCCAGGCGGTCTCCCATCCAAGCACTAACCAGGCATGACCCTCTTAGCTTCTGAGATCTGACAGGGTGGGGAGACACAGTGGTATGGCTGCAGGCCACCTTTTCTTCAGCTTCTTGGTTTCTTGTCTTAGAAAGTCAAGGTTTTTCTCTGTCCTTGGATTTACATGTAAGTCTCCTAGACTCTTTCCTAACATTGATTGACAGATTTTACATTCTCTATCTTTCTAATTAAAAAAAAAAATCCAAATTAATTAAATTTAGATGGCTAGCCAGTCATAGTAGTATCATTTATTAAATTATCCTTTTCCTACTGAGCTAGAATATCCCATTTACAGTAAATTAAATTCACAAATATTGTAAATTGGGTTCTTCATTATGTTTCAATAGTCTGTTGGACTAGATCTGAGCAAAAGCCATATTGACTTAATTATAGTGGCTCATAGTATGTTTTGTTTTCTGGTAAGATTTGTTCCCTTTGTCAGAACCAGTGGAATGTACCTGATTTCTCTGATGCTTAGGAAACTGAGAAGCCTCTTTTTTGCATTTGAGGTAGGCTTATAGTGCAAGGAGACAGTTGGCAGAAAAGGTGTTGTCATGATAAAAGAAAAATGTGAAAAGCAAATAGAACAAACACTTAACCAATGAAATAAGGAGCTCTTTTAGGAGGCAAAAGAGAAACAACAAACAAAATATTAATGAGAAGATTGGTGCTGGATGTGGTGGTGCACACCTGTAATCCCAGCACTTGGGAGGCAGAGGCAAGAGGATCACTTTAAGTTTGAGGCCAGTTTGGGCTACACAGTGAGACCTTCCCAACCCTTCAAAAGAACATTATCATGAATCAAGCTTAGCATAAAAGATTTCTTGGGACAAAATTGTTATGATTTAAAAAAATTCAGTGAATAAAAAGAATGGTCCCATTTGAGATCCAAATTGGTGTTAAGACCAAAGAGGAAAAAATAAAGCAAAAAACCTCCCCCTTAAATGATACATAAAATCTATGAATTGAAAGATGAGAAAAGGCAAGCCAACACTGGTATAGTTAAGAAAAACTCAGGATATACACATTTCAAATGAAAATGAGATATAGTAATTTGTAGATAGAAAATTTAAAAAACCTTAAGAAAATGCAGTATCTTTCAAATTAAACTTACACAGGGCAGAGCTGGTACCTAGACTTCAATCTATTTTATCTCCATTGCTCAGCTTAGGGCTTAGATCAAAATATGTTTTCAATAAATATCTGTCAAATGAACAAATTAATGTACAATTACATGTCAATATTATTAAAATCTGAATGAAGTGGATAGGATTCTAGGAAACTCTAAGTGACTAAAACCAAAGAACTAATGAAAAAGTAGTAAACCTAAGTAGATAAATAAATATGTAGGAGACTGAAAAGTAACAAACATTTCTTTTAAAAATATCCCTCTTAGATGATTTCATAAGCAAAATTTTCCAAAATTTCAAAGTAGCAATTAATTGGGCTATTTCACAATCATAAATAATAATGAAAATAAAAGGATTCCTAGATTTTAAAAGCTATTTAAAAAACCTGAAATCCCAAAACTCAATTTTATTTATAAAATACGTCTTCTTATTTGACATGATCAGCAAGTAAAGTTGGTCAGTTAAAATGCAGAATTATGCAAAAAAAATTATATACACATACCTCAAACTTTTAATAAAAACATATACATTAATTTACTATTCCTTTTTACGTAGGACCAAGGCCTTTTCTTTGACTATCATTCTGCTTATATATCTTATTTCTCGCCTAAACTATATGTACATGACACTGTATACAATTTCTCATTGTTACTTCCTTAGAGTAAGATTTAAAAGATTTAAAAGTCAGGTAGTGACATGAATATAGGGCCCTAACTTTTTATGCTCTCTCCCTTCTTTTTCACTTGTTTCACTCACACAGAAGAGTAATTTAAAAAGTAACTTGCCTTTATCAAGGCTTTCCATGGCATGCAATTTAGATTTCAGAGAATCAACTACTTTTTTAAATTCATGCTTTATCAATAATGGTTCATTATATTATGTCAACCCAGTGAGATATATAACTGGGATAACCAGGTTTGGTAACTGACAGTTGGTAAGCATACAATTCAAGTTAAATGCACAAGAATTCTGAAAAAGAGCTTCCTAGCCAAGAACATTCACTGTACTTGACAGAGAGAATCTTGAAAGTCAAGTTAAATTAACAGTAGTTGAGAGTACTGTATTATAACATCAAAACCAAATAAAATATGAAACCAAATATAGTATAACATATACCTGATGACCAAGTATTCCTTATTCTTGAAATGTTGAGCATTACAAAAGATATCTAATTTGTAAGAGCAGTATAAAAGAAGAAAAATACTATTATCATTTCTTTTTAAGATTTGAAAAGAAAAACAAACTGAAAAACTATGCCTGAATTTTTAAAAAGGGGCCCTTTAACAGCAAGGGAAAGATATTTCTTTATACAGCAAGAGAAAGATGTTTCTTCAACATGATAGAATCTGATTCAAAACAATAGTCTATTTCTTAAAGTGCTACAGGCATTCTCAGAATTTCAATTATCATCTATTCACTGATGCATTATGAGAATCTATTTCCTGCCCAAATGATTCTGAGCTCTAGACAATTTCCCCATCTGGTTTTCTCAAACTCCACATGCTTGCCACATAGTAAAGAACAAACTGGTGACTAACTGAATTCCACGTATGCCAAGAAAATGATAAGCATCACTAATAACAAGAATTACACAGGAGTGCTAGCCAGTGTATTTAAACCAGATAAAAATAAGGAAAAGGTAGGGGCAGAACTACCATGACTTACAAATGATATGGCTGCCCTCCTTGTAATCCTAAGAAAACCACAGGGATGTTTTGAATATAATAAGCAGAGTTGCATTTCTGACAATAGTGAAGTGGCTCCTTTCAGATCAATCCTCCTACAGATTACAATAATAAATTTTGGACAAAACATAAATCACAACCATCTGTTGACACTAAAGTGCAATAAAAGCAAGCACAAACTGGAGGGGCCAACTGAAAAGCACTGTATGAGACTTTCTATAATGTTTCAAGACATTATTTATAATCATAAAAAAGGGTACAAATAGTCAATAATGTTTATATAATTGGGAGATCCAGTAGGAATGTAGGTATTGATATGGAAAGCTTTATCTCATGTATTAATTTTAAAAAGTATATTATAAACAGTCTACGTAGATTTGATTCTACTATTGTTAAAAACAATGCGAATTTCTTTGCCTGATTTTCTTTCATATAGATGATATGTTTACTTTTGGGATCATACAAACATCATTAGTACAAAGAAAACAAGAGAAAAAAGTCAGTAGAGTCATTTTTGTGTGAAAATAACAGCAGAAAAGTTCATTTTTATTTATTTTTCCTCCTCATAATTTACTATTAGAAAATTATATTGTCAAAAAACTGTTTTCATGCCTAAATCAGGAAAAAATTCTTTTTGTTAGATCATTTTCTTCACCTTGTTATACTACAAGTGGAATACACTCCCCACACAGGTCCTCAAATTTTCTCATTGCTGCCAACCAAGTATAGAATAAAGTCATCCTTTGGAATCAGGCAGTCTGGAGTTCAAATTCTAGATGTGTTACTAATTTAACTAAATGGACTTGGGCAAAATCCAGAAAGGTTATACCTATTTTGAGTCTAATCCTTTTAACTGTTTGTAAAGTATTTAGTATACAGTCCAAAACACTGAAAGAAATCAATAATGGTACTATTAAATACTATTAACTCTTAAGACCTTCTCTTTGGAATAAAGTAATCACAAACTAATGCAAGAGTAAATGCCATGTCCAAGATTTAATTAAGTATAACCAAACAATTTTCTTAGATATATAGCCATTAAAAGTGGCAACTGTAATAACTATTGAAAAATGTTTAGGATGTACTGTAAGGAAATTATAATAAAATGATATAATATAAAATATATTGAGTATTACCAAATTATGAAGAAAAAGTAAAAATCATTTTCTCAGGATGGTATGATTCTTTTTCAAAAATTTCTAATACAACACTTTTCAATAAAGGAAAAAACTACTATTATACATACACACAGATTGTATGCGCTATATTTTAGTCTTATGTACTACAAAACATTTTTCAGTACAATTTCTGCTTTGATTCTACCATATCAGTCATTGAGCAAATGTTTACTGAATGTGCTTGTCATGTACTATGACAGGAAGTAAAGATACAATGGTAGGAAAAACCAGTCACAATCCCTGTTTTCATGAGACTTACAGTTAGTAAGAAGACACTAATAAAATAAATACATAAACAAAAAAAATTCACCACTGTCAGAAGCACCATGAAGAAGAGGTAGAGAATCACAGTCAAGAGGGGCAGAGATGACAACCTTGGGAAAATGGTATGGAGCAGACATCGAAAGGTTGAGTAGGAGTTCATCCAGAGGAAAGGCATTCTAGACAGAGGAAATAGCATGTTCAAATGTCTGGTGGCAGGCAGGAAGGTGGCACCTTTGTGAGATTAAAAAAATCAATGTGGTCAGAGTTTGGAGACTGGGAGTAAGCAGGGTGTAAGGTGAGGCTGGAAAAAACCATCAAGGGTGCAGTCACACAGGACTGTTTATCCAAACTTTTATTTTCAATTTTTTGGAGAGATAGAAAGTCAATGAAAAGTTGGGATTGGAGACATGAAGGACAATTTGTCATGATTAGACTTAGAAAGATTATTCTGACTACTGTATTGCTGTTGTTAGGTGCCACTGAGTTGGGTCCGACTCATAGCAACCCTGTGTACAACAAGAATGAAATACTCTCTGACGCTCTGCCATGCCTGGCACTATGTCAGTGCTTCTCTGCTATGCATAGGGTTTTCAGTGGTGACCTGTTTCAGGAGTGGATTGCTAGGTCCTTCTCCCTAGCCTGCAGCACCTGGTATTGCCAGGCAGTCTCCCATCCAAGGACTAACCAGGCTGACCCTGCTTAGCTTCCAAGAGCAGGCAGGATTGGATGTTAGGGTGCTATGGCAGCAGATTATTACTGTCTAGAAAATCAAAATTGATGGGGTATGAGTGGAAGGGAGGTCAACCAAGAGGAGGATACTATATAGTATAAGTGAGAAATAATGGCAGCTAAGGGCTGGGATTTAGCTCAGTTGGTAGAGCTCTGCACTGCAGTCTCTGAGTGACCCGAGTTCAATTCCCAGCACTGCAAAAATGGGAGAAGGGCCTGGCAATCCACTCCCAAGGCAATCCTGAAACAGTCAGCCATTGAAAACCCTATGAAGGTCGATATGAGTCGGATACTGACTCGACGGCACCTAACAACAACAACAACAAGGATAGGTGGTGGTAACTGAAATAAAGAGGAAGGAAAAAGCTTAAGATTTGGGGTGAGAAACTGACAGTAATAAGAAGATGCAAGGCCTGAGGGAGAATACATGTCAAAGTTAGTGACCCACGTTTCTGCCTTGAATCCTCAGTTGCCTGTTGCTCCAATCTATGAACACAAGGAATACCAGAAAGCCAGGTACATCTGGAAGAGTATGACTGTAGTTATAGACATGATGAATTCAAGGTGTTTTTGAGAAATATTGGAGGGGCTTTCAGAAAGACAGTTATATACAGGGCATAGGGCTCAGACAAAAGAGGTACTCTAGGAGGATAAATTTATACTTATAGAAGGTTTGGGAGAAGATAACATTTCTCAGGAACAGAGTAGAATGAGAAAAGATGTGGACCAACAATGCTGAATTGCCCATAGAAGATGATGAGCTTTCAAAGAAATTAAAAACCAAGCTTCAATATAAATTTATTCTAAGCACAACCAAATTAGTCTTAGTTTCATATTTTGCAAACTTTGTTTTCTCCTTAGGTAGCATTCAATTACATAAATTACTTTTCATACTGGGGAAAATGCAAGAGAACAAACTTTGTATTCCTAACACAATTCTTAAAATGCAGTTACTATTTAGTAAATACTGCTAAACATTTCTACCTTCTGTTTAATCTAGACCAATTTTATTACTTTGGGACTAAATTTGACAACACATAGTATAATATTTAAATCTATTTTCCTGTGTAAAGGTGAAGAATGTTACCAAGGATGTAATCTATAAATATTAGTTAGTTCAGTTTAATAACTCTGAATCAGAGCTTATCAATGACTTCAAGAGCAATTATAGTAAATGGTAGTTCTGTGTACTGTTTTACTAACATTTATCTCTGTAAATCTTATTTGATTATCAAATGTCACTGATATTTCCTCAACAGTATGGAAGAGATGCTCATCTGAAAAACTCACATTAGCCTATATTTTATGCCCTACTTGGGAAATGAAATATACAAAAAATGCTTAGCAAGTTACTAAAAGAGTCACCACAGCTAGGCATGGTAGTGCACATCTATAATCCCAGCACTTGGAAGCCTGAAGTATTGGAATTGTGAGTTTGAGAGAACCTGTCACAAACAAAACAAAACAAAACAAAACAAACAAAAATGGTATCACAGAACAGACAAATGCCAAGTAGAAAATTTCAGTTAGATTTTATGTTATTGGAATTTGTTCCTATTATGTGAAAAATAATATAGGGAAATATCAGTGGAGTAAAAATGGCATTGATCACTTAATAATACATGATATAATGTGTAAATTAATAGGAATGAAAATGTTTCTTTTAGTTACAGTGAAATTACTGGTAGTCTTAGATTCTATATGATACTGTAACTTTTGAGTTATGATACATTTTATTATCTATCTGAATATAGATACCTGTGGCAGAGATGTTGTAGTGTAAAACTGCTACTTGAAGGTTTTTAGGTGGGGTCATCTGACTGAAATCTGGCTGATGGAATGTGTGTAGAAGTTATGTATGATACTTCTAGGACTGGTTCAAAAACCTTCCCATGGTTATTCTTCCATTCTTTTCCCATTCCTCACTGGCTCGAAAGGAAATCAGCGTCAGGGCAAATTTGGAAGCCACTTTTCGATGGCAACATCTCAGTCCACATCCTTGAATGACTGTGTAAAAGTAGAGTCTCATTCCATTTAATCAAGATGAAGATGCTTTGGAGTATTACATGCTCAAGAGATATTTATTGTATTTCAGGCCACACTCTTGTTTCTACAGCCAGCTGCTTCCCTTATCCACAGGGGATATGTTCTAAGACTTCCAGTGGATGCCTGAAAATGTGGATAGTACTAAATTTTATACATATACATATATATATATATATATATATATATATATATATATATATATATATACACACACACACACACACATATATGTGTGTATATATATATACACATATATGTATATATATGTGTGTATATATATATACACATATATGTATATATATGTGTATATATATGTGTGTGTATATGTGTGTGTGTGTATATATACGTATACATACATACATACATACATACATATATATATATATGCATATGTATATATATGTGGGCTGGGATTTAGCTCAGTTGGTAGAGTGCTGCACTGCAGTCTCAGAGTTCCCAAGTTCAATTCCCAGCACCGCAAAAATGGGAGAAGGGCCTGGCAATCCACTCTCAAGGCAATCCTGAAACAGTCAGCCATTGAAAACCCTATGAGGATCACTACAAGTCAGACACCAACTTGACGGCACCTAACAACAACAACTATATACACACACACACACACACACACACACACACACACACACACACACATATACATATCAGTTTTATCATAGGTAGCATATGTGTATATATATTACTAGATATACATAGTAAACTTAGAATATTTAAAACAATATATGGTAATAAAATTGCCACCATCAATACTCTTGTGCTCTACAGCCATTATTAAGTAATACCAGGGTTACGTGAACACAAGAACTGTGAAACTGTGTTAGTCAATCTGATAATGGAAATGGCTAAATGACTAATAGAGTGTACGGCCCAGAGGGGACTGGGATTTAGCTCAGTTGGTAGAATGCTGCTCTGCAGTCTCTGAGGTCCAGAGTTCAATTCCCAGCACTGCAAAAATGGGAGAAGGACCTGGCAATCCACTCCCAAGGCAATCCCGAAACAATCAGCCATTGACAACCCTATAAAGGTCGCTATGAGTCGGACACGACTCGACAGCACCTACCAACAACAACAACAACGGCATAAATAGACTGAACAAAGGAGCTGATTCATGTGCTGGGTGGGTTAGTGTGAAATTTCATCATGGCCTTCAGAAATGGTGTGTAATTGAAAACTTATAAATCATTTCTTTCTGGAATTTTCCATTTAATAATTTTTTACTATAGTTGAGCACAGACGAAATTGTGAAAACTGAAACCACAGACAATGGGTGTGGTAGGGCTACTGTACAAATGTGATGCTACATTGCTCCATTGATGAATAGCTTCTATTTTCCATCTTTCTAACAGTTCTACACTCTAAATACACACTCTGTATTTAAAAGCTCAAGCAAACCACAGTCTACTTTGTGAAGCTATGAACCTTATCCTAAAGAAACATAATTTCAGGTATTTTGAGGTGGGCGCAGTGGCGCATGCCTGTAATCCCAGCGGCTTGGGAGGCGGAGGCAGGAGGATTGCAAGTTCGAGACCAGAGGCAGTCTGAGTAACTCAGGGATCCTGTCTCAAAAAGTA
Source organism: Pedetes capensis (assembly GCA_007922755.1). Taxonomy (NCBI): domain Eukaryota; kingdom Metazoa; phylum Chordata; class Mammalia; order Rodentia; family Pedetidae; genus Pedetes; species Pedetes capensis. The sequence goes on along the minus strand of VMDO01017379.1, from coordinate 29,781 downwards.
AAAAAATGGCCTGGGTGTACAGCTCAGTGGTCCAGCACTTGCAAAGCATGCGAGTGCAAGGCCCTGGGTTCAACCCCCAGCATCACAAAAAAACAAAAATGAAAAAACAAAAAAAAAAAACCCATAATTTAAGGTATTTTGTATTACTGTACAGCTTGCTTGCTCCCTCCCCCCCTCCCTCCCTTCCTTCCTTCCTTCCTTCCTTTTTTCTTGACAGTCTTTTGCTATATAGTTTAAGATGGTCTGGAATTTGCCATATAGTCAGCCTGGCCTCAAATTTGAGGTCCTCCTGCACTGCCTCAGGACTGCTGGGATTCAAGGCATGTGCTACCATTCCTAAACTTTTGTACAAGTTTTACATTATGACTGTTATGCATTATTACTGGTTACAAGTTTTTTGTCTTTAAATTACATGATTTTAAAAGCTATTCTGAATTTCTAAGTTTGATTTTTTTCACCTGAGATTTACTTCGGAGTTTATAAAGATAACAATGGAGAAATACTTTATAATAAACTATAGATTTAAATATATATAATTTAAATCAATCAATCTATCTATCTATCTATCTATCTATCTATATAAATTTGTTGTTGTTAGGTGCCGTCAAATCGTGTCCAACTCATAGCAACCCTCATAGGGTTTTCAATGGCTGATTGTCTCAGGATTGCCATGTCTTTCTCTCATTTTTTTTTTTTTTTTTTTTATTGCAGTGCTGAGAATTGAACCTAGGACCTCAGAGACTACAGAGTGGCGCTCTATCAACTGAGCTAAATGCCACCCCATATATAAATCTCTCTCTCTCTCTCTCTCTCCCTCTCTCTCTCTCTCTCTCCATATACACACACATACACACACACACACACACACACATAAAATATACATTTAAACCTACCTATATATCTATGTATACACACACATTTCAGGTATATTATTTATTCCACAACTATTTTCTGAGAGTTTACTATATGTTAGGTATTAGAGGGGCTGGGATTTGGCTCAGCTGGTAGAGCACTGTGCTGCAGTCTCTGAGGTCCCGAGTTCAATTCCCAGCACCGCAAAAATGGGAGAAGGGCCTGGCAATCCACTCCCAAGGCAATCCCGAAACAGTCAGCCATTGAAAACCCTATGAGGGTCGCTATGAGTTGGATACCGACTTGACGGCACCTAACAACAACAGCAAGAATCACAGAGAATTTACAAGCTTAGTAAAATTTTCCTAGGTTGGTTATGTCTTTAAAAGGATACAAAAACCAAAAACATCCTTAAAAATAGTATATTCCTGAGTCTTTAACTTCATTCTGTGTATTTCATGAGAAACAGCTTTTACATAAACAATTGAAAAAACTAATAACACAATTCTTGGGTGTTTAATTGAACTATTACAATTTTATGCTTTCTTGAATGACTTTCGCAAAAATTATTGTCAAGACCAGGACTAGCATTATGGACACTCAAATTAAATACATTTCTAAAATGAGACAATCTATAAGTTCACATAGTAGCTCCATTTAAAAAAAGAAATTTGTAATTTGCCCTCTTTGATTTATAGCCACTTCACATTTCAAAATACAAAATGTTATGAAGATGAAGACTGAAAAAGTAACAACTGTACAGGTAACAACATATGCTTATTTGACAAACCACTTGCTTTGTATTTAAACACAAAAGTAGCCATCTTTTAACTCAGAAAAGTTTTAAAAGACACCCATGTTATTAGAAGCATAAGACATTTCTTTCATACCATGAGCTCGAAGTAAAGCTTCAGCAGTAAATAGAGGAGCCTGAAGCATGTCTGCAGTTTCCACAATAAGCATATCTTTCAATCTACGAAGATCCTGAGGCCTCAATCCTTCATATGGCTTTGAAAAAAAGAAAAGTAAAATTAAACTGGCTATTATACTCTTAGGAGGTATGAAAATACCTATAAACAAATACATGATTATCATTTATTTAATCTGCCAGTGTCAATTTGGTCAAGGAAGTTCAAAGGCTTTTTTAAGCTCTACTATCTCAGATTTCTATAGACCCTTTCATAACTTTCTTTTAATCTAAAAAGAAGATGCTGAGGTGCAGGTACCTCATCATTGTAAAAGTAAAAGCATTATACTACAATGGGAAAACCATTGTGCCTTACAGTTTTGAAAATTTGGATCATACAAAAAAGCATTAGAAATAAAAACTTATAACAATAAGCAATAATCGTTGAAGTTCTCATGTATTTTTACCCAGTCCGTTCTTTTTGCAAAGTGACTTCTGTGTAAGTATATGTGCTCACTTAGGCACAGTTTTAGTCATTGAAACACCAAATACTAACCACCTTATTGCAGTAAAGATGGAACTAAAGGTCACAGTTTTAAAAGCTGTAGACTTTTTCAAACACTTATTAGAAAAACAATCAGTGAGGATGCTCCCTGGCAATATCTATCACTGATGTCAGAGAGCTCTAGGCAGTTAACAAATTTTGTACCTTGTAGTTGATGTACAGATATTTTCAAATTAAATTAGATATTGTTTTCCTTTCTTTTTTTTAGTACCATGGCAACCATTTCATCAATTCTTAATCTCATATGATAAGGAATATTCACCAAGGCTAATTTCTCTGAGTTGTCAGGATTAACTTCCTGATCCTTAGATATCTTCTGGCAGGGACACATAGAAAGCAATGAGTATGTTAATGACAAAAAAGACTGACAGATTTGAAAACACGAAAGTCTGCCGAGATTCAAGCAAACAAAAAAAGCATATATAATTTTAATGTATAGAAATTTATGACAATCAGCTAGTTAAAAAGATGAAATGTTCATCTTTAATGGTACAAACTCTTATCTAGCAATTTGGTCAAGTCTAGAAAAAAATCAATACTTAAGGTTAGTAAAGTTACAGTAAGCTGGCCTTCAAAAATATAATATATATACTGAAAATAAAATCAGTATATAATTTAGCATTGGGTATCATGAGCCTTTAAAACATTCATCTGTTGACTCATTTATTTTACTTATAGGGAGATTCCAGGGTAGAATCACAGTGCCTACAAGTCATTTAAGCTGAGCTCTGTGGCACACATCTGCAATCCCAGCGACTCAGGGAGCTGAGCTAGGAGGACCAGGAGTTCTAGGCCAAAGGCAGCCTGTGTAACTTAGCAACATCCTGTCTCAAAATAAAAATATAAAATAGGGACTAGGGGTGCAACTCAGTGGTACAGCACTTGCCTAGTACATGTAAGGCCCTGGATTCAACCCCCCAGTACTGGGGCAAATAAAAAAAAAAGACTGGTCATTTGCAGGGTTATTTGCAGAAGTGAAACATGCAAATAACTCAAATGTATATTAAGGAACTTATAGGACATCCACATGTATCAATACACAGTAGTCATTCAAAATTGTTTTCGTGATTAGTTTGTAAAGACAAAGAAGTGTTAGGGATAAAAAAAATCCTACTGGATGTAAAATACATAATATCACAATGATATAAAAATACACAAAGAGAAAAATGAAAGGTAAACCTATAAAATGCTATAAGGATTATTTGAAGTGGCAGAGTTATAAATATTTATAATTTTTATTTTTTTTTTTATAAAGACCATGTTTTTCAGAAAAAAATATTTTAAAAATAAGTGAAAAACCACTTGGGATGTTAAAGAGCTACCAGCAGTGGTGGTATACACAATCAGTCTGTAGTGCTCTTTCTATTAAAAATTTTGGTGCAGACTTTTGTTAAATACTTTTCATTCTGTATGGCATTAATAGCCTACTTTTATGTATCTATTCAACTATACTGCCATGAATGTCTACCTATTTAGGTAGTCCATGAATTTAAATAGAAAGAGCTAGAAAATCAACTCAAACTACTCTATATAGTTGTTGCCATACAGTTGGGTCCGGTTCATAGCAACCCTATGTACAACAGAACAAAACACTCCCTGACACTGTGACAGGCCTGGCACTATGTCAGACCTTCTTTGCTATTCATAGGGTTTTCAATGGCTGATTGTGTTGGGATTGTTTTGGGAGTGGGCTGCCTGGTCCTTCTCTCATTTTTGCAGTGCTAGGAATTGAATGCAGGGACTCAGAGTACACAGAGGAAGTTAAATCCCAGCTCATTCCATATAGAGATACCATTAAATAAAAAAGAAACACTATAATTTAATCTCAAATACCCTTAAAAAAAGCCTCAAACCATCACGCAGAGTTTGCTTTTAAGCAATTATGACACATATTTTCCTGAAAAGGTCTAGTAAATTCTTTAATGGTTAAATCTACAGTAGTTATTCCAGTATAGAAATTATATGTGATATATCACACTGCTTCTAGAAAACATGTTCCAAGTCCAAACTTGGGATTCCAGGTACTTCTCTTTGCCTCAGCAAAGATAGTTTTTCTTGCTATCCCCAATGGTAGCAATTGTGTATTTCCTGGAGTTATTTCCTTAATGTTCTCTTTCAGATTATCCTTCATTCTACCTCATTCATGTTGACCCAACTAAGCAGAGAGAAAATGGTAAATTTAATTATACCTCTACAGATTAGTGTTACCTGGAAACTGATAGTGCAAATAACTAATGGAAAAAAATTAGCTTTCTCTGTAATTCTGACACACTATACGGAAAGTTTTGATTTTAGATATACAAGAAGAGATAGTATAAAGCAATCTGCATAGATCAAGAATTTTTTGTACATGTTGTTTTAAACTGAAATAGGTAACAATGGAAAAAAAAATAGTTCCTGAAGGATGTATCATCATGAATACGTAACATTCACTCTGAATCTCTGCAAAAGAACTCTAATTAGGTCATGTGATATATTTTAATACATTGCTCAGTCCCAAGTGGTCACTAGCTCTGTCTTCTGTAGAATGGGTTAAAATGAAGGTGCTTTTATTTTCAGATTAAACACAAACCAGCAATAACCTTCAAAGGAGTCAGTACTGATTTGAAGAAACAAACAAAAATTTAAAACAGCATAACACACAAATCACACTACTTTGATACCATGTAAAAAATGATAGTTTTCTTCAAAAACTGTTTTAGAAAAACTATGACATAAAAAATGATGAAAGGAATAATTGTTTTTGTTATTTTTTCCCACAACTGTCCCACCAGGTAAGTGAAACAGGCTCCCTGTTTAAAAAAAAAAAAGAATGAGAATGGGTACTTATTTACTCAAATATACATGTGAATATACAGGGGGGAGAGGTTATTTCCCACTCTCCGTAATACCAATTTCTCATTAGCTGATTCGTGACCTTAGCTTGGAAAGGACAAGGGAAAAGAGCAACCATGGAAAGTCCTTCATTTCAGTTTCTTCTCTCATTAAACAGTTCTTGCCTGGATATGAAGACCTTAGGTGACACTGTACTTTCATCTAATAGGAAGGCAGTGTTCCTATAGAGAAAATTAGGTTAAACCTGCTAACCAGAGTGCTTAACTAAGGCAATGTCCAGCACATGGGTTCCCTGCCAGAGGAATAACCTTGAACCTTTCCTGAGCTATAGACTGAGGAAGGAAGGATTCTTAAGATGGGTTTTCACAGCAGTGCATTGCCTACTTTTCACTTACCAATACAGTAGTACAATTCTACTCTTATAAATGCCTAATCTTCCCTAGTTTTTCTGTTCGTTCTTTAGAGGTTTAAAGAAATTGAATACACTCTCCCCAGCCATCACTTTTGTTTTTATTTCTTTATAGCAAATTATGTGCTTCTTTACTTTTTATACTTATATATGTGTTTCTCACTGCTGGAATATAAGCACCTAGAGGGCAGGTGCTTTTTTTTATTCCTCACTGTTACCTCCAAACATGTAAAATAGTACCTGGCAGAGTAGTCACTCAGAGTTTTGTTGAATGATGGGATTAAGAAGTGTCCAAAATGCTTAGGACCTAGGCCCACCCTCTTTCCATGTGCACTTAAATGGAATAAGCATGCCTATATAACCCAGCTATACCATTCCTAAGAATGTACCCAAAGGAGGATAAGTCATCATACCACACGGACACTTGCACTTCCATATTTAATGCAGCACTCTTCCTAATTGCAAGGGTATGGAACCAACCAAGATGGCCATCAAATAGAGAAGTGGATTGAAAAATTGTGGTATATCTACACAATGGAATATTACTCAGCAATAAAGAATGAAATTATGTCCTTTGCAGAAAAATTGATGGAATTGGAGAACTCATTTTAAGGGAATTAACTCAGACTCAAAAAGAGAAATACCATATATTCTCACTCATATATGGGCGGCAAATCTAACTTAAAGGAAGAAAATTATACACACACACACACACACACACACACACACACACACACACGGGGAATACAAGCAGGTCAGAAAAAAAGGGGGAGGGGATGATGGGGAAAGGGGAATAGGGAGGGGAAAAATGTAGAGGGGTAAAGAGGGACAGGAAAATCTCAAAATATAGGATGCGACTATATGAATACATGAAAAAAAAGGGGGAAGGAAAAAACAATGAGACTATAACCCACAACTGCATATAATTTTAATTACATATTAATTAAAATTCCTACTTTTCTTCTTTTCTTCTGTAGCTTATACTGTTCTGTAAAATATGTAAAATGAATGTGTAAGAAAGTGACTTCAGAGTTGCATAATAAATATAGCAAATGACTTATTATTCTGTATCCCACCAAACTTTAAACAAAATAATAAAAAAAGAAATTGATGATTGCTACCTATCTTCATTGGGTTTGTGTAAGAATAAAATGAGATAATTCAGATAAAGTGCTTAGAATAATGCCTGTCATATTTTATAGGGTAAAACAACATAACTATTATATTACTGTTAATAATTCCATGAAAAATAAATCTACTTTTACTACTTCTAGTAAAAAAAAAAGCATGCCTATAAAATAATCCAACTAAAGAAACAAAAGGTAAAGAAATGTTAACTTTAATTCTAAATTTAATTCTATTCATTTATAAACTAATCATTTAGAGGAAAGGACTAAATTAAGATGTACCAAGAAGTTATACGATATAATATACGTTATCCAGAGCATTAACTGATCAAAAACTTAGCTCAAGCTACAAAGTTATTTTTAAATGTTCACCAGTAAGTAAATCATCAAAATATGTAGATTATATATTCTGACTTGGGAAAGATGTTCACAATACACTGTTAAGTTGAAAAATATTTTAGTAGAACTTGATGTGTGATGATTTAACTTTTGCATTAAAAACTCAACAGGTATGTATGTTTTCTTAAATCTGACAGTATAAGAAATTGTTACCATTTGGAGGGTAGAGTCAGAAAGGAGAAAACTTTTTACATTTTTAGCCATAAATATTCATTATCTATTTCAAAACAGAAAAAATAATAGTAAAGAAAGTTACTCATAATCATAAATATCATTTTGGTAATTTTTTAATCTTTTCCCTTTATACAGTAGATTTTTTTCTATATAATCAGTATCAAACTGCTCTGTAGCTTTTTTCCAGCTTAATACTTTATTATATATTAAGTTCATTTAGATTGTAAAACTGTTAATAATGAGTTCTATTAGTTTCTTTTCTATTTTTAAATTTATTTTCCCTCCCCCACTGAGTTCTATTACATTTAAATTATCAATTAAATTAAGATGGCATCTTGAGGGGGAAAAACAAAATACATAGTCATAAATGACTTTCAAATTAATCACATCAACGATATTTCTTGACTATAAGTGCTAAAATGTTGTCCTCTTATTAAATGATAATATTATTATAGTAACAATCTCTGTTTGATTCAAAAGTCATGGACTATCAAAAGGTAGGCATTATGGTAAACAGAAGATACTTTGATTTGAAGTCAGAATAATAAAGTTCAGCTTATTTTCATCCTGACAGTTTATTCAAATATTTTCTGGCTTATCTTAATCATTAAAATGGAAGAAGAGGAAAAGAATGATTCAAGGTTCCTATGTACATTCAATAACCATGGGAAAGGGCAGCAAAATGCTTAGGACATATGACCTCTCTCTGTATTTACTTATACTGAATAAGTATGTGTATAACATAACTAAAGAAACACAAAGGAAACATAAACTTTAATTTCAAGAAACAGTTCTTTTGGCCATTATGGGAAGTATAAAAGCTCAAAAAATTTTAAGATTTCATGGAAAAAATAAGACAAACAATATGACTAGCTGATCCACATACAAACAAGTAGTTATACAATTCTTTTTATGACACTCTGGCTCCCGTGTGCAAAACAGATTCTAAAGAGACAAGAATGGAGGTAAGGAGATCAGTAAGGAAAATGATAATAGCTCAGATGAGAAGCAAGCATCGTTGAGAGTCTGGGGTGAGGGGGCAGCAGTAGAGATTGGGATGAACAAATTTAGGTTACATTTTTGGAAGTAAAATTAATAGGATTCTCTGATTGGGGATGTGATGGTTAAGGAGATGGGAGGAATCCAGAATGCCTGCTTGAACAATTCAGCAGACAGAAATAATGTTTATGTAAGTAATTGCACCATGGTGCATGCCTTAAGCACAGTGACTCAGTAAGTTGAGGCAGGAAGAATGACTCATTTGAGGCCAAAGGCAGTCTGTGCAACTTCACAAGACCTCCTCTCAAAAAAATAAAAATAAAAATGGGCTAGGCACTGTGGCTCACACCTGTAATTCCAGCAGCTTGGGGGCAGAGGCAGGAGGATTTTGGGTTCAAGGCCAGAGGCATAATTTAGCGAGATGCTGGTTCAAGATAAAAAATAAAGATGGTCTGAATGTGTAGCCCAGTAGTAGAAAACTTGCAAAGCATGTGCAAGGCCCTGAGTTCAACCTTCAAGTATTATGAAAAAGAAAAAGATTTAAAAAGGCCAGGATGCTGGGGGTGCAGCTCAGTGGTAGAGTGTTTCCTTAGAATGCTGGAGGCCCTATGTTCAACTCCTAGCCCTGGGGGGAAAAAACAATATAATACTTATTGAAGCAGGAAAACCAGAAGAGAGTATTGTTCCTGAAGCTAAGGGAGGAGGGTTTCATTGGGTCAGATGTATTAAGTGCTGCTAGGCAATTCAAGTAAGTGCTGTTCCATTCTAGTGGGAAGGAAAAAAGTCAATGCAGTTGGCTGAAGAGTAAACAGATGGGAAGGAAGTTGGGAGGTATAGACAATTCTTCTTGTTATTGTTATTAGGTGCCATTGAGTCTGTGTTCAATTCATAGCAATCCTATGTACAACAGACATAGGGTTTTCAATGGCTGATTGTTATTGTTATTAGGTGTCATTGAGTCTGTGTTCAATTCATAGCAATCCTATGTACAAAAGACATAGGGTTTTCAATGGCTGATTGTTTTTTAGGAGTGGGTTGCCGGGTCCTTCTCCCAAGCCTGCAGCCCCTGGTGTTCCCAGGAGGTCTCCCATCCAAGGACTAATCAGGCCCAAACTTGCTTAGCTTCCAAGATCTGACGGGATCAGACATCACAGTGGTAAAGCTGCAGGCAAACAATTCCTATGTTCCACTTTTCCCATATGAAGATCAGAAACACAGAGCTACAACAAAAGAAGGACAGGTCTACGGAAGAGTGGTCAGTGGCTGTTTTCTTGTTAGTTTACTTTGTGTTCTATATGAGAGTAACCAAAGAATGTTTGTTAATAAGAACATTATGGGGGGGGGGAGTTCTGATGTAACTCTGTAGTGGAGAGGTGTGGAGCAGAAGAGGGAGTTCAGACTGAATGTCCTTTGGAGTCAAGGTTTTGTTAAAAAATGTTATGTCTTAAACAGTGGGAAGAAATGCTGGCTTGAAAGGCTATAAAAGAGTTCATGGTGGTTGCTAAACCAGTGAGGTCTGGTTTAGAAAATTCTATTATGGATAAAAGAAATTAAAGTGACAGAAATAAAAGAAATATAAATATATTTAAAAAAAACATTCTGAAAGAGAAGGAAATGACCACAGAACAGGAAAAATGGAGTCTTGGAAGAGTAGGAAAGAACAGACTTATATCAGAAATCAGCATGTCTATTTATGTTAATAAACATATTCATATGTAAGAAAAAAAATCCCTATCCTCAGGTTTTACAGATGTATTTTCATACTTATGGCTATAAAGATGACACGATATTTAGGATACTGCAAAGATGACCACACAAAATAAATTTTAAAGTAGAAAAATATAAAATTTAATATAAAATCTAAAATTACTACTTTTTTATTTAAAAAACCTCACCTCTCGTTTGTCTAATGCAGCATATTCAGCTTCTATTTCTTCAGCCTCAGGGTCCCGTGAGAACACCATCTGAGATTCCAGATTGAGGGCCAGATCTTTGTGGTGTTGCTTTTCAGCGCAATCACAAGGAGTATCTTTATTTTCATTCTCAGCAAACAAGTCTCCTCCATGTTTTACTAAAAGCTAAAAAAGCTTTTTTCAAAAACTTACAACCACAAATTTAAATAAGTTATTTCGTGCTACACACAAACACCAAATAATAGGAATTGCATAAAAATGCCAACAGTATGTACAGTACATATTTGCAAGGATAATAAAAGGTATTTAAATAGCAATGGCTTCTGATTTTTAAGATACGAAATTCTTTTTTTCTCTGTTGTGATAGAGTTTCTTTGGTTAAAACAACAATAAAAATAACAATTCTTAAACTTTAAAAAGAAATTCTCAAGCATTCTTTCTAGCCTCAAAATAAAGTTTTACTTATTTATTCAATGCCTTAAACTTAAAATTTTCTTTTAATTTCTCTAAGTCTCTTCTTTTTTCCTTTTCTTTTCTTTTCTTCCTTTCTTTTAATTTCCTTTACTCTTTTTTCATTTTCCCTTTTTTATTTCTTTGAGGCAGGGTCTCACTATATAACCCAGGGTAGCCTCAAACTTGAAATCCTCCTGCCTCAGCTACCTGAATGATGGAATTACAGGCATGCACCATTATGCTCAGTTTATAAATTTCTCTAAAACAAGAAGGATAATGCTGATACTGTAACTTTAACCACTAATACCTGGGTGCCCTGACATGGCAGACAAAAGTCTTCACTTACATCACTCATTATCCTATGAATCATTAAAATTATATTAAAATGAGCAAGTAACTAAGACAAAGGTGTTTTTCAATACTCCTCAAAATAAGTGATGGAAATAGCTACTGATGGACAAGTTGGGAAGATAATTTAGGACACAATCTATCTTTGGCTCAAAGAACTTCTATCTTCAAAAATACACAGAATAATGTTGTGACTTATTAACTATTAAAGATTCTGCAACTTTGCAGAAGTATATTGTTTCTAAGAACTGTAGGTTCAAGCTTCCCTACTATGTTTGCAGAGATATTAGAAAGGACATGAACGCCATGAAAGTCAGTCTAGCACTGCTCCAAAGGATAGCCTGAGAATTAGCCAGAAAATTCTTTTATAGGATCCAGTGATACAATAATAATAGTCACCATGTATCATTTTCTAAGTGACATGTGCTATGCTAAGAACTTTAAATATACATTCTCATTTAATATTAATAATCCCACAATGGTGGTATTATTATCTCAGAAAAGTTAGGGAACACGACTAAAGTTACCCAGCTAGTAAGTGCTAGAACTGTATTCAGACACACATTTCATCAAGTTTTTAACCATATCTGGATATCAGTGCTGATGCACACTGCAAACAAGCTGATCACATGAATGGAAGAAGTTAAATGCATCCTGGGTCAGTCTTGAAGTTCTGCCCAAGCTCTCATGCAGTATCTAAATGTGAAAACTTTTTAGAGATTTTCATTTTATATGAGGCTTAATCAAAATGGTAATTTCAGTTTCTTCCAAATAATTTTATCCACTTCTTTGCCCACCAACAAACACAGACTATTTGTATACTTCCTTGGGACTGGAATTCTTATGGTTCTTCTACAGTCATCCCCAAAGCCCTGACAAAACAGGCACGGAAACCATAGGCTTCTTTAATAAGCCCATTGGATTTGTCTTCAGCGTTTTGCGCTAAGCCAATGGTACACCTCAGAATTAAAACTGTTCTTTTTTTTTTTTTAAATTTAACGTTGTAAAAACAAGCAATCAAACAAACCAAGAACATGAAATAGAGATTTGTGGCCACAAGCTGAAAATATTTACTATCTGGCCCTTTATAGTAAAATATTTGCTGTAGGCAGCTCTAAGTGGTCATTGTTGCAGCCAGTCTATAGTCTGAGAGCAAAGTCCTATTAGTTGCTATTTACCATCTAGTACCATTTTAGTCAAAATGTGATATGAGAATCAGTATCTAACCTGCTAGTTTATAAGAAATGTAGAATACTGACCTCACCACCTAACCCACACCCAAGCCATGTTTCTGAAAAAGAATTTGATTCTAATCTCCAAGAGAATCTTATGCACATACATGTCTGAGAAACAATAACCCTAGAGTAAAACCGATGTGGCTATGGAAACTGATATACTTATACTATCTAATTTGTCAGTACTGGACACTTGTGCTAAGTCTACAGACTTATACCTACTGTAATACGTATTGCCATTTTTAGCCTCTATGCCTCACAGGTTATACAACATCTGAATACAAAGCAACCTATTTCTTTCTGTCTGCAGCAAAAGAGAGCTGACTTTATTCTCTGGTTTGCTATTCAGTCATAGAAAATGATCACTAAGGGCACACTCTGATAGTTTTCAAAGTCATTATTTGATTTACTCTCACAACACATTACCACAGTAAAGACACTAAATATTTGCAAACAAGGCAAATCATCTTAATGTTCTATTCATCCTTAACAAAAACAAAGACAACAACATTTAAGAAACTTTGCCCTAAGAATCTTGGTAAGGAGAACTTTCTTAAAAGGATATGTAAGACTGTAGACTCCACCCATTGGGGAGTTAGATGTGTGTGTGGAAAGGGGATGTGCGAGAAGTTGAATCACTGCTGACCACACTTAGAAACTAGGTGAGATCCACAGGTAATCTGCTTTGAAAGGAGACCAAGTGAGTTTGATTAGAGTAAGTGAAGGGACCACAAGGACCTATACCTCTTTGCTACAACCTGCCTCTGTAAAGAACCTCACAATCAGTGATGGAAAGGAGAAGTCATATTTGTAGCATTTGCCTTGGTGATCAAAATCTTCTTGTATGTCACCTTTGGCATAGAAACTAGCTAACAGTGGTACTGTTTGACACTGGAGGGTAATATATTAAAAGGTACTTCAGCTTGCTTACCTTTGTGGTGTAAGGTCAAGAATACTAGTATAAAGTCAGTTGTCTTACTTTGACATAATAAGGAGTTCTTGTTCTCAAGAACTTTAAAAATGCTTCAACCAAAGCACCCCAACAAAGTGTTACTTTCCTCTCTCAAATAAGCTAAGGAGGACTGAATAGAAGGACAGAATATTTTATTTAAAATTTTTAGCCTATCTCAAACACTTGGCGGTCCATAAAATGTTCTATCCTTAAAGAAACATGAATTTATCACTATGTGAACACATCTGTTCTTTTATTCTGCCTTTCTTTCCGTTCACAACTCCAGAGGAAGAGGAGTAACCCACAGTATTCAAGACAAACCCCACTCTACCTCTTTGATCCATAATTTAAATGACTGGATACTCTGGGAAAGTCATTTCACTGTGTTAACATTCAGTTTATACAGGCCTGCCTATAAAACGAGGCTTATATAATTGTGAAAAAGGTGCAAAAAAAGAAGATTGCTAAAGTCTGATCTATTTCTAAGTTACCATTTCAACATTTCCGTGTCCTATATGACTTTGACCACTCCATCTCCTTCATTTTCACTCTTCTAGCTTATATGGTCTACTATGCTGGGAATGACAAACTAAAGACAAATGGGGTTGCATTCATCATCAAAAAAGACATCTCAAGATCTGCCCTGAGCATGGTGGCATACACCTGTAATCCTAGCAGCTCGGGAGGCGGAGGTGGGAGGATTGCAAATTTGAGACCAGAGGCAGTCTGCGTAACTTAGCGGGACCCTATCTCAAAAAGTAAAAAATGCACCTCAGTGGTCCAGCACTTGCAGAGTATGCAAGCGTGAGGCCCTGGGTTCAACCTGGAGTACTGAAGGAAAAAAAAAAAAAAAAAAAAGATCTGCCCTGAAATACAATGCTGTCAGTGATAGAATAATATCCATACGCCTAAAGGAAGGCCAATTAATATGACTATTACTCAAATTTATGCACTCACCACTAATGCTACAAATGAAGATAGAGAAGATTTCTACCAGCTTCTGCAATCTAAAATAGATCAAACATGCAATCAAGACGTACTGATAATTACTGGTGACTGGAATGAAAAAGTTGGAAACAAGAAGGCTCAATAGTTGGAAAATATGGTCTTGGTGACAGAAATGATGCTGGAGATCAGATAACAGAATTTTGTCAGACCAACCACCTTTTCATAGCAAATACATTTTTTCACCAACATAAACGGCAACTACACACATGGACTTCACCAAATGGAACACACAGGAACCAAATTTATTATATTTGTGGAAAGAGACGATGGAAAAGCTTTATATCAAATGTCAGAACAAGACCAGGTGCTGATTGTGGATGAGACCATCAACTTCTTATATGCAGCTTCAAACTGAAACTGAAGAAAATTAGAACAAATGTATGAGAGCCAAGGTATGACCTTGAGTATATTCCACCTGAGTTCAGAGAACACTTCAAAAACAGGTTTAATGCATTAAACACAAATGATAGGAGACCAGATGAGTTGTGGCATGACATCAAAGATATCATTCATGAAGAAAGCAAAAGGATATTAAAAAGACAGGAAAAAAAGAAAAGACCAAATTACATGTCAAAAGAGACTCTGCAACTTGTCCTTGAATGTCGAGCAGCTAAAGTAAAAGGAAGACATGATGAAGTTAAGGAACTAAACAGAAGACTTCAAAAGGTAGCTTGAGAAGACAAAAACAAATGTTATAGTGATATGTGCAAAGAGCTGGAGACAGAAAAACAAAAAGGAAGAACATGCTCTGTGTTTCTCAAGATTAAGGAAGTGAAGAAAAAAATCAAGCCTCAAGTGGCAATAGTAAAAGATTCTACAGAGAAAATATTAAATGATGTGGGAAACATCAAAAGAAGATGGACGGAATACACAGAGTCATTATACAAAAAAGAATTGGTAGATGACCAACCATCTCAAGAAGTTGCATATGATCAGGAACCAATGGTATTGAAGGACGAAGTGGACGTTGCCTTGAAAGAATTGGGAAAACACAAGGCTCCAAGAATTGATGGGATACCAATAGAGATGTTTCAACAAACAGATGCAGCACTGGAGGTGCTAACAAGTTTATGCCAACAGATTTGGAAAACAGCTACCTGGCCAACTGACTGGAGAAGATCCACATTTGTGCCTATTCCCCAAAACAGGGATCCAACTGAATGTGGAAACTATCGAACAATATCATTAATATCACACACAAGCAAAATTTTACTAAAGATCATTCAAAAATGATTACAGCAGTATATAGACAGACAACTGCTGGAAAATCAAGCTGGATTCAGAAGAGGGGAAGAACCAGGGTCATTATTGCTGATGTCAGGTGATATTAGGATATTAGCTGAAAGCAGAGAGTATCAGAAAGATGTCTATCTATGTTTTATTGACTATGCAAAGGCATTTGACTATGTGGATCATAACAAATTATGGACTACATTGTGAAGAATGGGAATACCATAGCACCTAGCTGTACTCATGAGGAATCTGTACATGAAACAGGAGGCATTTGTTCAACTAGAACATAGAAACACTGCCTGGTTTAACGTTGAGAAAGGTGTGCGTCAGGGCTGTATACTTTCACCATATCTCTTCAATTCATATGCTGAGCAAATAATCCAAGAAGCTGGACTTTATGAGGAAGAATGTGGTATCAGGATTGGAGGAAGACTCAAAAACAACCTGTGTTGTGCAGATGACACAACTCTGCTTGCTGAAAGTGAAGAGGATTTAGAACATTTACTGATGAAGATCAAAGAATATAGCCTTCAGTATGGACTTTGACTAAACATCAACAAAACAAAAATCCTTACAACTTCATGATAAATGGAGAAAAGATTGAGGTTGTCCATGATTTTGCTTTACTTGATTCTACAATCAACACCCATGGAAACAGCAGTCAAGCAATCAAAAGACGAATTGCTTTGGGAAAAACTGTAGCAAAAGATCTCTTTAGTGTAGTGAAAAGTAAAGATGTCACACTGAAGACGAAGCTGTCCTTGACTCATGCCATGGTATTTTCAGTTGGATCATATGGTTGTGAAAACTGGACATTGAACAAGGGAGACAGGAGAAGAACTGATGCTTTTGAATGATCATGCTGAAGATGATTATTAAATATACCATGGACTGCCTAAAGAATGAACAGATCCATCCTAGAAGAAGTGCAGCCAGCATGATCCTTGGAAACAAGGGTGGCTAGACAGCATCTTACATATTTTGGACATGTAGTCAGGAGAGACCAATCCCTGGAGAAAGACATCATGTTTGGGAGATTCGCAGGTCAACAAAAAAAAAAGGAAAATGCTCCACCAGATGGATTGACACAGTGTCTGCAACAATGGGCTTGAACATAAATGAGATTGTGTGCCTGGCACAGAATTGGGAAGTGTTTCAATCTGCTGTACACAGGGCACTATGAGTAGGACTCCACTTGATGGCACCTAACAATAACAACAACAGCTCTTGGCACAAGAGCCTTTTAACTTAATCCTGCTATCCGCTATCCTTCTAGTTATTTTCCTAATATAGCCACAGGCTAGATAATGACCTTTCAGTTTTCATATATGAAGGAAGAGCTGAAAAATTCCTATTGCCTGATGTCATGATGGCCGTCCTAATAAAGTCATAGAACAATGCATTACTCATGTTTGTAGTGATGCTGGTGTAAACAAACCTACTGTACTGCCTCTTGTATAAAAGTATAGCACATACAATTATGTACACTAGAGACTTCCAGTTTAAGATGGGAGGACTAAAGGCAGCCTCTGTGTGATGTGGTAAAACAAAGGAGTTAGAATAGAAAGGAATGGAGTTTTTTTTTTTCCCCATAGAAAGGTGGTCTGGAGAAGCACAAAACCCACAAAGGAGAATGTTGGATGGTTCCAGGTAGCACAATGGAGCTGAACAGCTGTAACTACTAATCAGGACATATCTCCAGATGTGGCTTTCCCTTGCAGAGCAGAAACAGATCCCTCAGCCAAAGAAGTTAAGCCAGACAGCCCTGGCCATCAGACTGGCAGTTCCACAGGATAAGCCCAAAGTCCTTGAAGTCCTTAAACTCTTCCAGGGACTTGCTCAGACACTGGCTTTCCCTGACTGAGAGGTTCAACATTGGAGATGTAACTCTCTTTCCCAAGCTCTGTGTCTCAGAAGGCTTTTATGGGGTACCATCTTGAGTGAGAACCTACTGTGTGAGATGGAGATACCCAGGGGGCCTAAAAACAAAGAATTATCACCTGTGGAGAGTCTAGGGGTGACCTGCCGTATCCCCAGCATGCTACACACTTGTAGCAGGCAGGTGCAGTGAAGAGGGAGATAGCACACTGATATGCTGAGAGGTTCAGGCAGCAAGAGGCTTGGGAAAGTTGCTCAGAAACAAGCCCCACCCATTGGGGAGAGGAGACAATTCCATCTGGCGAGGGGATCTAGGGACACTTTCAACTGTGAGCTGTGGTCAGATAAGAAGTCTTCATTCTCAACTGACCACCACCTCCACCTTACAGACTCCAACATTAGAGGCCACAGAAAGAAGATCCTCCAGTACCTTTTCTTCTTCTTCTCTTTCTCCTCCTCCTTCTACTTCATCATCTTTTTTTTTTTTTTTTTTTTTAATCTTTTTTTCTTCCTGGTGTGCTGGGATAATCACAGTGCCATGGAATTGTAGCTACAGCCTTTTTCTTATTTTTACTTGGGGACAGGCTCACATTGAATTGCACCAGCTGCCTCTGGCCAGGGGCTTAAGATCCTCCTGCCTCCGCTACCAGAGACATTAGAGATTCAGAGGAGCACAGGTGTCTGTCTCTTCCCTCCCTTTTTTTTGTTGGTTTTACATTTATGATGTTTTCTTTGTTAATTTTCATTTCCTCACCTCCTTTTTTTCTAATGTAATTTTTATCATTTCTTTTTTTTTTTAGGTTTTTCTTTTTTCTATCTCCTTTTGGCCTGCTTTCCTTTTTTCCTACTTCTCTTTTTCTATTTACTATAATTTAACTCTTTTAGCTTACTACTACTTATTGCTCTGCTTATGTTTACTTAATTCTGATTATACCTTTTTCTTTATCATACAATCATTTCTTTTTATCGTTAGCTCCTTTCTCACCCTCTTTCTAACATTCATTTCCTTTCTAGATCATCTTTTTCCTTTTTTTTTTACTTTACCCTTGGGGCATCCCCCGTCTTTGCTTTCTCTGCCCACTCTTCTTACTGCAGGCAAATATTATTTATATTTTCACCCTAAGTATTTTGTAACTTCGTAGATTACTCGATATTATTATTGCTATTCTCTGTTCTATGGTGCAGCAGTTGGCATTAAGTAATTTTAAGTGTGTTTCTATATCTGGTTTGGTCAGGTTTTATACCTGTTAGAGTGGTTTTTCTTACTCTTTGAGAGTGGCACTGGAGAGTGTGATCTCAAGAGAAAACTGTTCACTATGAAGACCCCCAAACAAAATGAGAAGTGTTATCTACCCCTATAGATGCAAAAATTACAAATTAGAAACAGAAGAAAAATGAAAAAGCAATGTAACAGATTTCCTCCAAAAGACCATGATTCTTTAACCCCTAAATCCAAAGATACTGAAACAGGTGAAATGTCACACACATAATTTAAAAGTTTACTTGCATAAATGATCAATGACTTCAAAGAGGACAGAAATAAACAAATGAATGAAGTAAGGAAATCAATACAGGACCTATGTCAGAAAGTCAACAATACAGACGATAAAGTGAGCAAAATAGATGAGAAATTCAGGAAGGAAACTGAGATTTTGTAAAAAAAAAAAAAAAAAAAGAGGTGTTGGAAATGAAGAACTCAATAAACCAAACAAAAAACACAGTAGAAACCATCACCGATAGACTAGATGAAGGTGAAGATAGAGTATCAGGGATGGAAGATAAGGTGAAGGAAATACTACATTCAAATACCACCAACAACAAAAGATTAAAAGAACATGATTATAATTTTCAAGAACTTTGGGACATGATCAAGAGACCAAACCTAAGAATCTATAAGGCAGAAGGAGCTGAGATAAAAATAAAGTCACAGAAAACTTATTCAGTGAAATTATAGCAGAAAATCTCCTAAATCTGGGGAAAGAAATGGACATCCAACTTCAAGAGGCATTTAGAACACCAAACAGATGTGATCAGAAAAGATCTTCCCCATGACATATAATAATTAAAATGCCAAGATTGCAGAGGAAAGAAACAATATTAAAAGCTGCAACAGACAGACACAAACTCACTTAGAAAATCCATCAGAATTACATCAGACCTCTTAGCACAAACCCTAAACTACAGGAAATGATGGAAAGATATATTCCAAGCCCTGAAAATAAATAACTACCAACCAATATTATTATATAGCAAAGTTATTTTTTAAAATTGATGGAGAAATAAAGATGTTCCAAGACAAGCACACACTAAACCAATACTTGACTACCAAGCTAGCACTGCAGAAGGTACTTAAAGGAAGAAAGAGGAAGAAAGTCAGTCTTCACCAGGAATAAAATTCATTGGAACAACAGACAAACTAAAGAGAACTAGGAAAGAATCAGTGATGTCTAACTCAAAAAACCAGCAAACCCAGCATATAAATAAGAGAGAAAGAAAAGAATGAATAGTTTATGAACCAACTAGGAAAATACCCAATACGACAACCAGCAAACCTCTCTCAAAAATAATCCTGAAGAGCTTGGAGTGGTGGTACATGCCTGTAATCCCAGCAGCTTGGGAGGTGGAGGCAGGAGGATCACAAGTTCAAGAACAGAGGCAGTCTACATAACTTAGTGAGACCTTGTCTCAAAAAGTAAAAAAATGGCTGAGGGTGCAGCTCAGTGGTCCAGCTCTTGCAAAGCATGCAAGCATGAGGCTCTGGGTTTAACCCCCCAGTACCGCACACACACACAAAAATCCTAAATATAAATGGTCTTAAATCTCCAATTAGAAGACATAGCTCAGCTGATTGGATTAAAAAACAAGATCCAACAATTTGTTGTCTGCAAGAAACATATCTCACTGGCACAGATGCCCACAGACTGAAAATGAGAGGATGGAAACTGATATAACATACAACTGGAGGTAAAAATTAATTAATGAATGAATTTTTTAAAAAAGGAGTAGCCATCCTTATATCAGACAAAGTAGACTTCAAGTTAAAACTAGTCCCAAGACACAAAAAAATGTTACTACATATTATAAAGGGAATAATTGACCATGAAGATATAACAATTGTAAATATACATGCACTAAACATCAGTGTACCCAACTTCATTAAAAAAATACTACTGGACTTACTGGGACAGATAGGTCTAGATATAAAAACAGTGACTTGAATACCCCACTATCATCAATAGATAAACATCCAGACAAAAAAATCAACAAAGAAACTTCAGAGTTAAACACCACAATACATCAAATGGACTTAATATACATATACAGAATATTCCACCCAAAAGCTACAGAATATACATTCTTCTTGGTAGCCCATAGAACTTTCTCTAAAATAGATCACATTTTAGCCATAAATCAAGTCTTAACAAATACAGAAAAATCAAAATAATTTTGTGTATCTTATCAGACCATAACTGAATAATCTAGAAATGTAGAGCTAGAGAAATTACAGAAATCATACAAATACATCAGGTACGAACAATACACTCTTAAATGACCAGTGAGTACTTGAAGAAATTAGAGAGAAATTTAAAATTTCTTAGAATCAAATGAAAATGAAAACATAACATACCACAACCTTTGGGATACAGCAAAGGCAATTCTAAGAGGGAAATTTATAGCGATGAGTGTCTACATTAAAAATTAAAGCAGTTCAAACAAACAAATGATGCACCTCAAGGTCTTAGAAAAAGAAGAACAAACAAAACCCCAAACCAGTAGATGAAAAGAAATAAAGATCAGAGCAGAAATTAATGAAATGGAGACTAAAAGAACAATAAAAAGAATTGATGAAATAAAGAGCTCTTTCTTTAAAGAAGTCAAATTGTATTTCAAACAACTGGAAAACTTAGACAAGACAGATAAATTCCTACACACATATGAACTGCCAAAATTAAGTCAAGAGGATATAAACAACTTAAACAGACCCATAACAAGGAGTGGGACTGAAGCAGTAATAAAGAGTCTGCCAACAAAGAAAAGCTCAGGACCAGATGGATTCACTGCTGAATTCTATAAGCCTCTTACAGGAGAATTAACAACAATCTCCTCAAATTATTCCACAAAATACAAATGGAAGGAACACTACCACACTTATTCTATGAAGCCAGTGTTACCCGGATAACAAAACCAGATAAGGATACATCAAAAAAGGAAAACTACAGGCCTGTATCCTTGATGAACCTAGATGCAAAAATCCTTAATACTTGCAAATCAACTTCAACAGCATATCAAAAAGATCATACACCATGAGCAAATTGGTTTCATTCCAGGGGTGCAAGGTTGGTTCAACATATGCGAAACAATAAATGTAATACAGTGTATAAATAGACACAGAAACCACATGATTCTATCAATTATTGTTGTTATTAGGTAGCGTGGAGTCAAGTCCAACTCATAGTGACCCTCACAGAGTTTTCAGTGGCTGATTGTTTTGGGATTGCTTCCTTTTGTGATAAAAGCCTTGCTGAAAATAGGAACTGAAGGAACATACCTCAACATAATAAAGGCAGTATATGAAAAACCGATAGCTAACATCATACTAAACAGGGGAAAACTGAAAGTATTTCCCATAAAATCAGGAACAAGACAAAGATTTTCACTGTCTCCATTGCTATTTAATGAAGTAACTGAACTATTAGCCATAGCAGTAAGAGGAGAAAGAAATAAAAAAGGATCTAAATGGTAATGGAAGAAGTCAAATTATCTCTATTTGCAGATGACATGATCTTATACTTAAAAGACCCTAAAAACTCCACCAGAAAACCCTTAGAGCTAATAAACACTTTCAGCAAACTAGCAGGATACAAAATTAACATACAAAATTAGTAGCTTTTCTTTGTATCAACAACAACCCAGCAGAGAAAGAAAATAGGAACACTATCCCATTGACAATAGCGTCAAAACAAATAAAATACCTGGGAATAAACCTAACCAAGGAGGTGAAAGACCTCTACAATGAAAACTTTAAAACACTAAAGAAAGAGATTGAAGAAGACAACTGAAGGTGGAAAGATCTCCCATACTCAAGGATTAGAATTAATATTGTGAAAATGGCTATATTACCAAAAGCAATCTATAGATCTTATGCAATCCCAATCAAAATCCCAATGATATTCTTCACAGAAATAGAGAAAACAATCCTAAAGTTCATATGAAAGCACAAAAGACCCCAAATTCCTAAAGAGATCCTGAGAAGAAAGAACTATCAAGGGGGCATCACAATTCCTGGTTTCAAATTATGATTTCAATTATAGCTACAAAGCTATTGTAAAAAAAACCCTGCATGGTACTGGCACAAAAAGAGACAGGTAGACCAATGGAACGTAATAGAAGATCCAGAAATAAACTCCTGCAGCTACAGCCACCTGATATTTGACAGAGGTACCAAAACTACAGTTGGAGAAAAGATGCTCTGTTCAACAAATGGTGCTGGGAGAACTGGATATCCTCAGGCAAAAGACTGAAATTAGATCCGTCTCTCTCACCTTGTACAAAAATCAGTTCAAAATGGATCAAAGACCTTAATGTAAAACCTGACACTTTGAAACTGCTAGTGGAAAACAGGGAAAACACTTCAAGACATAGGCATAGGCAAGGACTTCTTTAATAGGACCCCCAAAGCACAGAACACAATAGCAAAAATTGACAAATGGGACTGCATGAAATTAAAAAGCTTTTGCACAGTAAAGGACACAATTATCAGAGTGAAGAGACAACCTACAGAATGGCAGAAAATCTTTGCCAGCTATACAGACAGGGGATTAATATCTAGAATATATAAAGAGATAAAAAAAAGTTAGACACCCAAACCCAATCAAAAAATGGACAAAAGAACTGAACAGAGACTTCTCAAAAGATGAAATACAAATGGCCAAAAATCGTATGGAAAAATGTTCAATACCCTTAGCCATCAGGGAAATGCAAATCAAAACAACATTAAGATACCCTCTTCTCACTCCAGTCAGAACGGATACCACCAACAAAACAACAACTGTGCTGGTGAGGATGCAGGGAGAAAGGAACACTTGTATACTGGTGGTAGGAGTGGAGACTGGACCAGCCATTATGGAAAGCCATATGGAGGTTTCTCAAAAATCTAAAAATAGAACTACCATATCATCCAGCTATCTCACTCTTGGGTATATATCCAAAGAAATATAAGTCAATATACCATAGAGATACTGCCTCATCCACATTTATTACAACTATATTTATAATAGTCAAGATATGAAATTAACCTAGGTATCCATCAACAGTTGAGTGGATAAGGAAATTGTGGTATATATATATATATACACACCATGGAATGGGAAAAGGATGTGGCAATTCATTCTCAAAGTGATTCCCCCCCAAAAAAACCAGTCAGCCATAGAAAACCCTATGAAACTCGCTATGAGTTGGACTTGACAGCACCTAACAACAACAACATACACCATGGGGTTTTATTCAGCCATAAAGAAGGACAAAACTATGACATTTGGTGGAAAATGGATGGAATTAGAGAGCATCATTTTAAGTGAAATAAGCCAGCCTCAGAAAAATAAACATTGCATGTTGCCTCTCATATGTGGATGTTAGACTTCAGTATATATTCATTATTAAAGCATACACATCATGAAAGCAGATGGGACATTAAGTAGGGAAAGATAATGGACTAAAGAAATGGGGAGGGCAGGAAGAAGGGTAAGGGGAGGAAAGAAAGGAAATATTACGCATACTCCTCTTATGGCAAAATCTGGATGTACATATATAGATAAATTTACTCAAAAAAAAAAAAAAAAAGAAAGAAAGAAAAAGAAAAAGAAAAGAAATGAAGTAGAAGGGAGACCACTGGTAGGAGAGGAGGGATTGCAGGAGAAGAGTCATGAGATGGAAAGGGGAAGTGAACATGAGCAATGTACAATGAAATGCATATATGGAAATGTCACAATGAGACCCATTAAGTTGTACATTAAAAATTACCCCCTCCCCCCAAAAAAGGAAAAACTGAATAAAAATACATTTCAATTGTAAAAAAAATCTACCTGTATAAACAGCCCTTGAAATAATGATTTACTGCAAGGAGAAATGAAAGATTAAAAAAAAAAAGACATATACTAGGCATGCAGTAGGCCATACCACCTAGGTTTGCGTAAGTACACTATGATGTTCTCACAATGGTGAAACCGTCAAACAGCACACTTCTTAGAAGGTATCCCATCCTTAAGTAACAAATGTCTGTACTTTCTTTTTCAGGAACATTTATCTAATGGTGATTGATACTCTCCATTTTCTCAGTAAATGGCTCAGTTATTCCCAGCAATCAGACTTCTACTCTGACTGTTTTACAGAAACAATATTCCTGAAAGTTATTAATACTCTGTAACTGTCAGATCTACCAGTGTTTCTCAGTTCTTCAATTCCTTCGCCTTTCTGCAGCATACTGGTAGCAGAGTACCCTCTCTCTCCTCAAAATGTTTGTCATCTTTGACACTGTATCACCTTGGAGTGCTTATTTCTCTAATTTTTCTGTTTCTTTCATAGGCTTCATTTCTCGTAATTACTCTCTTCAAACATAGGCATTCTCTAAATTGATCCTGTGACTTAACTCTCCTATTTTGACTATAACCTAAAGTTTTATCCTTGGATCTCTCCTCTACACATTATCCTGCTCTTAGTTATCAACTCTGTAGATGACAATTCCAAATCTATATTCTTTTTGTTTGTTTGCTTGCTTGCGGTACTGGGGGTTTGAATCCAGGGTCTCGCACATACTTTGCAAGTGCTCTACCTCTGAGCTGCACCCCAGGACCTTTTTTATTTTTCATCTTGACACAGGATCCTTGAACTTGTGATACTGCTGTCTCTGCCTTTTGAGTCGCTGGGATTACAGGCATGTACCACCATACCTAGCTTAAATGTGTATTCTTTTATTCCCAAACATTTGGTCCTAATTTCCAGTAGTAGTGACTAAGACTAGACTTGATCTTTCTAAATAAAAAATCAATAAGATCCCTTCCTTCCTGTCAATTCTTCTACTTCACCTCACTTTTCAAATGTCTGACAATCATTAGGCTTCAAAATTACTTAGGATCAAAACCATGGTCATTTTACTTAAAAAATAAAGTTAATTTACTTTAATTATAGATATGAGATTATTATAAAAAACATAGAAAAATCAAAGAAAATTACATCATCCAAAAACAGTTCACCAAGGTCAATATTAACACTTAAAAGCCTCCACCATTTTAACCTTTTCTCTTCCCTGCTTTCTTGTCACCCAATGCTACCAGTTCTTTACAATTACCCTGTATCTGCCTCATTCTTCCCATCTCCAACACTGCTACACAAATACAGGCTCTTTATCAGCTCACATCAGAATTACTGTAATAATTTTCTAAGTCCTGTCACTCCTCCTAGTATACTACTGGTTCTCAACCTTGGTTATACCCTGGAGCCGTCTGAAGAACTTCAAAGTACCAGTGTGTGGGGTCTACCCTCAGGGATTAAGTGTACTTGTATGAGGTTTCTGTTGCAGCCATGGTTAGAACCACTGTTCCAGCACAAGGTTTTCATTAGGTGTAAAAATCATCTGTGTACCTGGATAGTGATATTAAGTGAATTTGGAGTGGGGACAGTTAAGGAACACTTACACTTTTATAGGTGATCCCAACGGAGGTGGCCCACAGACGATGCTCTACGCTAGGGCTTCTCAATGTTAAAGTGACTATGATTGAGGCTAGCATTTTGTTAAACTAGATTCAGATTCAGCTGGTTTGATAAGGGGCCTGAGTTTCTGTATTTCCAACAAGTACCCAGATGACTGATGCCAATACTAGTATGAGGGCCATCCTCTGAATAACAAGCCAAGAAGCATCCCATTTGAATCTATTCTACATTCTAACCATTAAGCTAATATTACTATATTTGCTTTTATAATACTTCTCCAATCAATATTTTTCAAAGCCTCAATTTTCTGGAAAAGAAACCCTAAGTCATTACCTTGGCATTCAGTAGGTTCTTTTTGGCACGGTTTCTGTCTTCTTTTTAAGTCATTTGTCCACAAAATACTTAAATCTGCATACATCTGAGACCTAGAACAGTATTTCTCAAACTCTGCCATGCAAAAGCATCACCAGAAGAACTTGCCAAAACATTTCTGGAATCTGCTCTGAGAGATTTCACTTTGGGATCTGGAGACTCAGTGGGCCCAAGAATGTATATTTATAATAAGTTCATAGGAATGAATGATGCTATAGGTGTGAGATCCACATTTTGAGTAGCCTCTTCTAAATATTTAATCTGAAATCTTACATACTCAAATCACTGTCAATGAATGCTTCCAGGATGTGTGTAATTAATGCATTTAATAATCACTGTGTTAATATAGTCCTTAACACATCATAATATTTTGGAACAATAATGAGATCATAAGTCTTTTAATTAAAAGGCAGGCAATTACTCAGTTGCTGAACTGGCACTATTCCTGTATTCTTTTCAGTCTTTAAACTCCAGGCACTAAAAACACAATATAACCAGGTAAACTCTTCAGTCTGATCTGTGAATGGTTTTTTATGGGTTTTCAATGAGGTGTGAAATAGTCTGATAGCTGCCAAAGTGCAAACAGGCTCTGTGGCTGTAGAGGGAAAAGTGTGACTTACTATCTTTGGTTTTCTAGTGACCTCTATTTGATCTAACACTAAGCAGCTATACTTACAGCTCTGAATAACCAATTAGGGAGGATTGTATAAGAAATATCTAAGATGACACTTATTTTTTTAAATTGCTTTTCACAAAAGAGTGAAGTGCTATCAAAAACAAAAATTTCTGTCATATCCATCATTTACTAAATCACTATT
The DNA here is from genome assembly GCA_007922755.1 of Pedetes capensis. Classification (NCBI taxonomy): domain Eukaryota; kingdom Metazoa; phylum Chordata; class Mammalia; order Rodentia; family Pedetidae; genus Pedetes; species Pedetes capensis. The sequence goes on along the minus strand of VMDO01017379.1, from coordinate 2,598 downwards.
ATAGGTTAAGCACTAATAGAAATAATGGCCTAATGAATAGGATTGGTCTAGGGAAGTCTCTAAGAGAAGTATCATTGGATTTTTTAAATGGATTATGCTAATAGATATCCCTTTCCAAATTTCATTTCTATTCCAAAGTAGAAAACAAAAATTCACACTAAGAAAAAGTGTATTATTTATTACATTAAATTCTCATATATTTTATGGTCTAATGAAGTTTTATTTTTATGTGCTATGCACCCATGCACAGTGTTTTTTAAGTCTTTTGGGTAATTAAAACATATAGGACTTGTTACATATTGATAATGCTATTTTATATATTTAAAGTAGGTTTTTGAAGCATGGAGTCATCTTTCCTTTCCTTTCCCAATTCTTTGCATTATCCAGGGTCTACTGCCAACTGAGGCCCATGGGCTGAATCTGGCCTGCTGCCTGCTTCTGTGCAGTCCATGAACTACATATGGTTTGTACATTTTTTAAATGGCTGAAAAAAATCAAAAGAATATTTCATGATGCAAAAATTATAAGAAATTCAAATAGCAATGTCCATAAATAAAGATTTATTAGAATATTGCTATGTTTCTTTGTATATGCTTTGTCTGTGGTGCTTTCTGGCTACAATGAAAGAATTTCCTGAAATACTGACTATTAAGCTTTCACTGAAAAGAGTTTACTAATTCCTTAATAATTCTTTAGTATATGAAAAAATTAGAATTAGAGGCATGTTATTTTTAGTTTTCTTTTAAGAAGTGTTTATTATATAATTTTCAAACTTTTTAAGTCTACTCTTCTTTGTATATCTCATAAATAATTTTGAATAATTAATATTTGTGAAACTCCAGATTCTCCTATTTAAGAAAGTTCAGAAAAATATAGTAAAGTGAGAATTCAACATAAAGCACTGGATATTGGAGTGCAGCCAAAGAGATAAAAAGAAGGGGCTGGCTAGAAGAGACTATGAAGACCTCTACTCTGCCAATGAGTAGTACTAGTTTGATGCAATGAGGGAGGGGGAGAGGGAAGAGGGATGGATCCAAGGTAAGTACAGATATCAAAATGGTTTGTGGGAAGAATGGCAGCATCATTAATATTATCAAGACAGCCAACAAGAGAAGCTCGTGAGTAGAGGTGAAGACTGAATACTGTTTCTGAAATGCTGAATTTGGAAGACTGAGGAAGCCAACCAGGTAACAATAGAGTATAAGAAACCAGAGAAATAAGGGCTCGGCATCAGAGACAGATACATCAATGCAATTCTCTATATAGCCAGTGATATCTTCACACTTGGAGGTTCTCAGAACTCTGTGATTAAGGTTCCTTTGTTGTTGTTGTTGCTATTTTTTGCAGTACTAGGGAGTTGAATCCAGGGCCTCGTGCCTGCTAGGCAAGTATTCTACCAATGAGGTGCACCCCCAGCCCTTGTTAAAGAGTTTTTATTTCAAGATAATCTTGATAAGTTATTTAGGCTGCCTCTGGCCTTGAACTTGAGATTCTCTTGCTTCAACTTCCTGTATCACGAGAATTATAGGCACGTGCCATGAAGCACAGCTTGATTAAAGGGCTTTAATGTGCATGTGTATGTGTGTAGGGCGGGGTGCTTATTACAGAACACAATTATAGGAAGAAGGAATTTTAAAAATAAATTATGTTCTGTGGTTCTAGATAATGAGCCATGTTGTTATTGTTGTTGTTGCTGTTAGGTGCCATCGAGTTGGGTCCAACTCATAGCAACCCTATGTAGGATAGACCAAAACATTCTCCGACACTGTGCCATAGCTGGCACTGTGTCAGTGCTTCTCTGCTATTCATCAGGTTTTCAATGGCACATTGTTTTGGGAATAGATTGCTGGGTCCTTCTCCCTAGCCTGCAGCACCTGGTATTCCCAGGTGGTCTCCTCTCCTAGAACTAACCAGACCAACCCTGCTTAGCTTCCAAGATCAGGCCGGATCAGATGCTAGGGTGCTATGGCTACTGACTAATGAGCCACTATTGTTATTAGATGCCATTGATTCCAGTCTGACTCATAGCAACCCTCATAGGGTTTTCAATGGCTGATTGTTTCGGGATTGTTTCAGGAGTGGATTGCCACATCCTTCTCCCAAATGAGCCATATGAAACTTTAAATTATTAAACACACATATGAAATTTAAAAATGATGCCATCATTTGTCTTTAAATACACACACAAAGATAAAAACATTTTTAACAATTAGAGAAGATATATTTTCATACATTTGAGTCCTTAAGAGTTAAAAAAACAGGGTGGTTCCAACCTGGGGGAAAGAGTCTCCTTAACCTTAAAGGCTACCTACTGAAAATGGGATGCATTTTAATGTAATCACAGATTAATAGAAAATTAGTGATAAAAGAGATCATTTGAGATAATTTTGATATTATTTCTCCCAACCATCCAAGAAAAAACTATTACAGCAGTTCAGTGACTCAAGCAAGGTCCCACAGATAGTCACTGGGAGGTTTAAGACTATATGCTGGTGCTCTTTCCACCACAAGATGATCTTCTAGTTTTATTAAAAAAATAATAAGTATCTGATACTTTTTCACTCAACTCTAACCTTCCTATCATGCTTAGTACCAATG